>JAXGGA010006273.1:0-71090 GCA_038373865.1 Uloborus plumipes
CATTTTCCGATGGGTTAATTGACAAAATTAGTAAACTGAAGCTACATGACTTTAAAACAGGGACGTCATTTCAAGTTTTTTCAGGGGGGGGGGCAAAGGGTAAAAACACAACACAATTTCACCAGAAAACAGCAAAAACCACGCCCACTTATATGTAAATACATTGCTTTCTCAAAGTCAGGGGAGGGGGCAAATGACCCCCCTGCCCCCCCAAATGACGGGCCTGCTTTAAAAGTAACTTCAGCTTAGAAAATTATGTGTGCTGTTTTTCAAGCTATGTGACAGAAAATATCTTAAAAACTGAAAATATTAAAAAGAAGTTTTAAAGATCTTTACATCAGTGTCAGACTGACTGAAGTCAATTTTCGTTCCTTTCCAGGAGAACACAAAAACGTTCGTCAAACGCATACAAAGGATAGGCGCTTTTTTACGGTGCTAAATACTTGTGAAGGAATTTCTTTTATGGAATTACGTTTGCATGGATCTATGCGAAATAAAATTTCCACAAAATGTGCAGTTAATAAAATGAAAACTGTCATTTTTGGACTTATGTTAATCTGGCTCTAAAGTGCGGAATTTAGAGCAAGTATAAATATAATAAAGTGAACACGTCTTTTTTATTGAACGTAATCTCGTTCTACAAAAAACGATGACGGATTCTTACATTACACGAAAACAAATATTTCAAACTGCCAAATAATAAATTACCCTTCGTCGCAAATCGCTTTAAGTCATTAGTTATTTTGCAAAAGTACAATTTCTTCAAAATTAAGGGGGGGGGGGAACAACGACTCATGTCCTGTCAAATATTTATTTTAAATTAATTTCGCTATCACCCCTGCTGGTTATAACTGCGAAGACAGTCAAAAGTTCATCTAATCCTTTATAAACATCTATTTTAAGAGCCATTATTTTAAAATTTAGACAAGGT
This sequence comes from Uloborus plumipes, assembly GCA_038373865.1. Lineage (NCBI taxonomy): Eukaryota > Metazoa > Arthropoda > Arachnida > Araneae > Uloboridae > Uloborus > Uloborus plumipes. The sequence goes on from JAXGGA010006273.1 coordinate 932, forward strand.
GTGGCAGTAACCATTTTTGATTTTCCTCATTTTTTTATATGTCAAAGTAGGTCATGAGAAATGAACATTCTGAAGTTTGCAGGCCCCCAAAAAATTTTGTTCGCTCGGTAAAAATTCCCAAAGTTTGATGCTATGCAGCGCTTTTTTCGTAAAACGGCTGAAAGACGCATTTCAGTGCGCTGTAGTTTTTTACAGAAACGCCACCCCATGGTTATGTTTACATTTATTGTTTGTATAATGTGTAGTTATGAGGACCCCATGGTTATTTGGGTTGGGGTGTGTTTTTTTTTTCAGTTAAGGGGCCGCAAAGTATGGTTTTTAGACCATTTTCGCTCGACTTTGAACTGCGTTATTTCCCCCCTAAAAGCAACCCCCTGAAATTTTTTTTAACATATACTGAAAATTTATACTATGAAGAGAATATGTGGTACGAAAATTGTTTAATATCTCATTGCTTTAAAGAGAAAAAGACTTAGACATTATTCAAATTTTCAAAATTTGCGGTTTTTTGATCGCGTTTAACTCAAAACAGCAACTCTAGGAAAAAAAAGCTTATATGGATTATGGAACCTGCAGATGTGTAGAATAACGTAAAAAAGAAAGTTGCGTGGGGTCTCGTCTCGTTTTCAAGAAAATACTTTTTTTTTTTTGTAGCTCATTTTAATGCTTTTTTCTCATAGTAAAATGTGTCCATCAAGTAGGTCAAATCTGATAAAACTCTAAGTATATAGTAAAGATATATTTAAATTTGTATAAGGAAAGAGAAAAAGACTAAAAACACTTAATTTTGTCAAATTTTTTTGTAATTTTTAGTTTTTTAATTGCAATTAACTCAAAAAACGTGAAATCCTGAGACTATTATTGAATGCACATACTACTAACTTTGAAATATTGGAAAAAGTAAATTCGGTGAGGTATCTTCAGATGTATTCTAGTGGGAGATCACAGTGACCTCCCGAAAAATTTTATGATCGAAAAATTTTGCTGATGATTCGGCAAAGTTGGAAACAATTTTTGCAACATTGAGCTTTTCTATTTATTTATTTTTTACATGTTATGATTATTTTTCTATATTATATGATACCTACATATGTGTAAAACGACGTACAAAATAAAACGGCCAGGGGTCTCTTCTAGTTTTACAGAAAAAAAATGCAGCAGATTTTAATGCATTCTCCCGAAAAAAATGTGTCCAGTATGTAGGTCAGATCTGCTAAAATTTAAAATATATGATAATAATTTATGTATGTGTGTATAGTAATTTTTGAGTGTATCGTAATAGTGAAAAAGAATCACAGCAGTTAATTGTGGCTGAATTTTTAGAACTGTTAGCTTCTTATTGCAATTATATTAGAAAACGATAAATCGTTACTGAGGGAATTATTGAATTTACATATTACTAGCTGGCAATGACTGGAAATATTCGATAAAGTAAATACTGTGAGGTATTTTTAGAGGCTCACCAATGGAAAGTTAAAGGAGGTCACTGTGACCTCCAGAAGAATTTCATATTCGGAAAATTTTTATGAAGATTCAGAAGCTTTAGGAACAACACTGCAACATATAGAAATTTTATATTTATTTATTTATTTTTTACATGTGGGCTTGATCGTATTTTATCATTCGGAAAAATTGGGAAATTCCTTTGGCAAATTAAGAACATCTTCTTGAGAAGTATAAGATAGTCATAGGCACTGGAGCTTAAATTTTTACAGAATACAATCAAGCACACGTGACAAAAATGCATCATTAAAAAATCTCAATGTTGCAATAGTTTCCAAATTTGCCGAATCGTCAACAAAATTTTTCGATCATGAAATTTTTCGGGAAATCACTGTGACCTCCCACTAGAATACATCTGAAGATACCTCACCGAATTTACTTTTTCCAATATTTCAAAGCTAGTAATATGTGCATTCAATAATAGTCTCAGGATTTCACGTTTTTTGAGTTAATTGCAATTAAAAAATTAAAAATTACGAAAAATTTGGACAAAATTAAGTGTTTTTAGTCTTTTTCTCTCTCCCAATACCAATTTAAATATATCATTACTATATACTTAGAGTTTCAGCAGATTTGACCTACTTGATGGATACATTTTACTATGAGAAAAAGCATTAAAATGAGCTACAAAAAAATTATTTTCTTGAAAACGAGACGAGACCCCACGCAACTTTCTTTTTTACGTTATTCTACACATCTGTAGGTTTCATAATCCATAAAAGCTTTTTTTCCTAAAGTTGCTGTTTTAAGTTAAATGCGATCAAAAACCGCAAATTTTAAAAATTTGAAAAATGTCTAAGTCTTTTTCTCTTTAAAGCAATGATATATTAAACAATTTTCGTACCACATATTCTCTTCATAGTATAAATTTTCAGTACATGTTAAAAAAATTTCGATGGGTTGCTTTTAGGGGGTAAATAACGCAGGTCAAAGTCGAGCGAAAATGGTCTAAAAACCATATTTTGCGGCCCCTTAACTGAAGAAAGAAATACACCCCAACCCAAATAACTATGAGGTCTACATAACTACACATTGTACAATCAATAAATGTAAACATAACCATGGGGTGGCGTTTCTGTAAAAAACTACAGCGCACTGAAATGCGTCTTTCAGCCGTTTTACGAAAAAAGCGCTGCATAACATCAAAGTTTGGGAATTTTTACTGAGCGAACAAAATTTTTTGGGGGCTACAAACTTCAGAATGTTCATTTCTCATGACCTACTTTGACATATAAAAAAATGAGGAAAATCAAAAATGGTCACTGCCAAAATTTCCCTTTTTTGTTCGATTTTCAAAATAATGGTTCTTAAAAACTAGTTTAGACAAATAGTTTATTTGTTCTAATAATTCTACGAACTTCGGAATGTTATCTTACCCATTTTTTACAAGCATTAATGTAGCAAAAACTATAAAGTCTAACAACTCTGCTAAGATGTGTGCCTAATTTTATATTTTTTGCTTAAAATGTGTTTACTTCCAATTGAAGAGATAAATAAAAAATACTCCTACTTCGAGAAAACGTCAACTGCAGCTATACCAAGGTACATGGGTTAGTTTCAAATTTGTCGAAATTCATTGCTTTGAACCTTTTCATCTAACTAGGATTAGACTGACAAGCAAACATAAACATTTAAACTGCTTTATTTACATACACTCAATCTCACACAAAATCTCACTTATACGCCGCCTCCTTTATGCGCCTTCTTCACTTATACGACGATTTTAAATGGTCGCAGCACATTCCATAGCAAAATAACAATAATATCATTCGTTTATGCGTCGCTCTAAAGATAAATATTTCACTTATGCGCCGAATTTTCCCTAAAATTTTAAAGAATTACCGTAAAATGGGGTGTATAGGAACAGCGGGGTCAATCGGAACAAAACTTCCCAACCGTACAAAGAAATTCTTCATAAATATACTATTGGGTATTTTTCGCCATGAATTTTTTTTTAGAAAGGTAAGATCATAGGAAGTAGGAAAAAAATACTTTTGTCAATCTGGCAACGCTACTGGCTTCTAAAGAGGGCTGCACGTTGAATGCTAGAAAACATCACATTTTCATAGACTGCAAAACTTCATATGCAAGAACAAACTTTCTTATATTTAAAAACTATGAGTGGTATGTTTCAATTATACATGTATCTGAACAACAGAATACCACATTAGAATTTACATTTTTTATAAATTGTGTCATAAAAGTGAAGAATTCTGAAAAATGCCATGGGAAAAAAATTTGCGGGGTGAATCGGAACACTTAGTTCTGTTGTTCCAATTCAAACTTATTTGAAGGAAATTGTTTGAAAAATCAAGATTCTAACCCCAATTCTTCTAATCAAGACAGGGACAAGGATTTATTACTGTTTATCCCTTCTCATGAGCAACTAGATCTTAGAATGACAAAAGTTACAGATTTCAAAAGATTTTTTCTCCAGGAGACTTTTTTTTACTTAAAATAAAAGGGAGAAAGTCACATAGACTTTATATAGTAAACGTCCAGCACACAGACAGTGATGAATAAGCGAAAAAATCTTTCAGGACAATCCCCGAAACCCAGAAATTTCATAAAACTAAAGAAAAGGCAGAGTTCATCCCAGGAGATGTTATGAAAAAACTTAAGCCAAGTCACAATTGCTAGTTTTAAGGACAAGTACATATTTGTGGACGACATGAGTGACTTCCATTCATGTTAAATCTTTGCATTTCAATTCAAAAGCTTTTCTTAAAATTACTTTTCATTTTTCATAAGTTCAAAATTATTTTGAATTTTCACAAATTATAAACGTTTACTGGTACTGAAATTATACATTTATTTGACAGTAATTATCTGTTCTTATTCTCCCCCATCAATATTACTCATGTTTGTGAGACCTAATACAGATTAAATTGAAAAAAATAAAAATTTTAACAAGTGTTCCGATTGACCCCTATCAGCGGGGTGATTCGGAACACCCATAATTTGCTATATATTTGAATAATAATTGCTCAAAATCTTTTGTCTTTGCTTGGAATATCAAAAGTAAAGCAAGACCGAAGTTTTTACCCAAAAAAGCAAATTTAAAAAACATCTTTTAACTACTTTTTTTACAATCAAAGCTGAAAAGTGTTCCGATTCACCCCATTTTACGGTACTTTAATGAGTCATTCCATAGTGACTAACGTAGCATTCAGAGCTGATTTTACAACTGTTTTTACTTGTAACTTAAAGGATAAAAATATTTTTTAGTTATGCTGGTGGATTTACAATGTGCATGGTATCTATATATCATTTCTGCTAAGACTTTAAAACAAAATTACTGACAGCACATATTTTTTCAATCCAAATAGCAGTGTGACTAACGTAACATATTTGCAACCCTGAAAATTAATGCTCATGTTGTGAGGCAAAAATTTCTGAAAGTTAAGCTTAAAAATTGAATGCTATATTTGAAAAATGTGTAAAGTTGGCTTTTAAAAACATAAAACACATTTATTAAATCTTTATTTCTTTTAGCCGTCACTTTTACTCAAGATGGCGTGTGACTAACGTAACCATCGAATAACAAGCAGTAAACACATTACAAACTCTTTATTATGACTAATTTCAGTGATAATTACAATGCTTTTTAATTTTTTTAAACTTCTTATGTTGGATGATTTCTATTTATTTATTTTTTGATACTTTTTTTCACTTCGGTACTTTTTTTTTCTGCTGCTGAGGTTAACATTTCTATGGAATAACCCTAATATATTATTATATAGTTTCATATATTATTATTTTAGAGAGACTATTAAAAGCTTTAAAACTAAGCAAATCATAGTTCAAATTATCATCAGTTTGACCGAATTTTAAAGTGCATCAATGAGAGTGAAAATAAAATTATTTTCGTGTACAAAGTCAATGATGCGATGTATTCAACTGTGCACGTCCTTTAAATTCTAACCAGTTGAATCAAATTGCAGCAGCACATAATATCGAGTGAAAACAAAACTACTTAATTGTACAAAGTAAATGATGTGATGCATTAAAATCGTTGTTGAAGCAACAAGAAAAACGATAGCAGACGATTTTTAAATGCGGAGTTGTACAAATACTTCAACATTCAAAAATTAAATAAAAAAAAAAAGAACAATACCTAGCTCAGGCGTAGTCTGTGAGAAGAACAAAACCCGCGTAGGCTACGGCTCAGGATCAAAATCACTGCATGAAATTGCACTAGATGGCGCTGTAGAAGGTAGTAGAAATCAGGGAAGGAGAAGCTCCTGATTCAAAATATTAAAATTATATTTACTTTTAAATTGTTGTGCAAATCAAAATTCAACCAATTGTTGAGCCAGAAGAAATACATTTATAATTAATTTTTAATCAATAATACTTCTTAGGAAAAATTGGGCACTGTGTGTATGAGTTTAGATCACAAAGCACATCATTTAGTTAGTGGTAATATTTATCTCAACAAGTTAGTATGAAAAAACTTTTTTGAAAATTTAGAATGTCCAGAGAATATTTCATCCCCTCCTCTCTATTTCTAATACGTAAGAAAGATGCCTCCCCCCCTCAAACGTTTCTTGAATACAAATGAGAATGTAGTGCATTAAATGAGAATGTAGTGCATCGAAAAAGGGGAAAAATAGTTTGTGATTTAGCATCGTAATGTAAAAGCAATCACTTTCATAAACTTTCGAGAATATTCTTTTTTAGACGTAAGGAACTTCGAGGTATGTATTTTGTGAAACTAAGTTATAATTTTTCCTCCCTCCCCCCTTCAAAACATTCTTAAAGAAAAGAGAGAAAATAAGAAAAAAGTATTCATTGCTGCATTTGTAATTAAACAATGTTTTTAAATGATCAATTTTTGATCTTCAGAACTAAAGACATTAAAATACTACTGCCACCCCAGAACTTAAGAAGCGTTTATCGTCAAACATATTTTTTCTTTTTCATAAACTGATATTGATTAAGAATCGTCTGGTTACAAGAAAAAACAATTTTCTCTTACAGTCATTTACCATTTTCATTTTACCACGTAATTCTTGAATCATTTATTATTACTTATTGAGTGAAATATTATGGTAATGTCTAAAATACAATTGCCAAAAGTTTCTGTTACGAGAAAATTAAACGGAATGTTCTGTAACAAAAACGCGTGGTTGACAACTATGCACACAACGCAAATCATGAGCTGAAAATGAAAATCGATTTTCTTCTTGAGATAGGAAAAAAAAATAAAACATATCTATACATCAGGGCCGTAACCAGACCTTAGTTTGGGGGAGGGTTTTACCAAACCTAAAAGTCAATGAAATTTGATTTCATGTTCTATATTCTGCTGATTTTTGTTACAATAGATGTTAAAAGGGTAAAAGTAACATGAAAAACGTAAAAAAAAGGCTATCTTTTCAATGAAGAAAAACAAATCTGGATAGATGAGTATACTCATATACGCGCATTTGAAAGAGTACTTTTAATACATTTATCTTACGGGGGGGGGGGGGGAAGATTTATAAGATATGTTAAATACAGAGTTTGGTATTTACAAGTTTGAAGAATTTTGGTGTTTTTTTTTTTTTTTTTTGTGGTATTAAAAATTTGAAAAGAAGGGTGTATTGTTAAGAAATAATGTTTACAATAAATACAATAAAAATAAATACTGTATTGCAGAAAAAACACATAATATGTACAATTATTAAATAATGATAATTTCATTTTTCAAATGCAGTTTCAATTTAAATAAAAAAGCAATAACATTTTTTTCAGTGATGAAATATGAAAAGCATTTTGTATTAGTTTTGAAAAATTTCGGCGGGGCTTCGAACCCTAAAAACCCACCCCTTAAATACGGCCCTGTTCTTGAGTCTCTATTTCTGGTAACGCAGCAGACTGATTTGTGGTACAGGAGTCGGAGTCGAAAAAATAAAATTCTAGAAGTCGGAGTCGTGAGCAGATAGCCCACTGGCTCCGCATTCGTTTCAATTCATTCCTAATTATCTCTTATTTACTTCAAGATCTAAGAGATATGGTATTTCGATTTTTATTAACACTTTTTTTTCTTTATATTTCTTGACACCAATAAAAAGAGAATAAATTCGGAACCTAATCCCTTAGTTTTTATGTTTTTTTGGTGCCAAAAAATAACTTTTCTTGTGTTATCGTAAATGTCAAAAGACAGGAATTTCAGATATACATTATACAACCACAAAAACATGCACTAAACAAGCGTAAAAACCAAAAAATTGGAACAATATACACTGTTAAAAATTCAGGAAACATTTGTGGTAAATATCACTGTAAAATGTTACATTTACAGTACAGAAAATATTTACAGTAAATTGTACCAGAAAAAAGAAACGATTACAGAGTCAGTTGATGAACCACGTGACTTACTGCGCAAATCACCTTATGGGCAATTCCAGGCAACATGGGAACTCGGCGTTAAAAAAAAATGTTGAAAAATTGTTTTAATTTTTTTTTTGAGGTTCTCTATATTGATTGAAGTTTACAAATTAGAAAAAAGAAACTTCAGGTGAATCATTTTCTTTTTGTAAGAGAGCTTGTTATATGAGCTCACAATCTTGTAAAAGTCTCTCTCTGCTAGACACAATATTAAACGAGCATATTTTATTGGTTTAGCCGGTTTCCACAATTTAATTGCATTTTTTCCTGGCAGATTTATTCGATAAGAAAACAATTATTAACAGTACATTTTGAAATTTATACTTAAAACAATTTTTTAAAGTAGTTTTTAAATCATTAAATTTTGTGTAACGTGAGTCACGAAAACTTATTTTTTTTAATATTTCCAAATTTTATAGCTTATAAATGAAATTTTTTTTCCTGTTTCTCCTACTCATGTACATTACAAAAAAGAATTTATTGGTCAATTTAGAGTTTTTTGCTTTTTTATTCAAAAAAAAAAGGATGTTTATTTTGTAATGTGAGTCACGCGAAAAGTGAGTTACAGCCAATACAAGCTAATATTAACTTCTTAAAAGTATTTAATGTGCCCTAATGGTATTTTAGGGTCTAAAAAGAGGGTTAGTACTTGTACACACCTACATATAATTAATAATACTGATGAAATTAAATATAAATAGCGTAATTTTAATTCTTTTAGTGTTTTATAATCTTTCAATTAGTGCACTGGGTCTCAGTTTTGGCCCTCAGCTTTCCAACGTGTAGCATGTGTGTTTATGCATGCACACATTTTTCTTCCGCATCTAAAAAAGGTTTTTCATTCCAGTAAAAGAATTTTTTTAAATATTTAACGAGTAACCGCAGAATGACAGAAAAGGTGCCGAGAAAAATTGAAGAAAGAAGGGAAGTACATTGCATGTAAACAGAAACATTGTCTCTGGATGAAAGAATGTCTAACGAGAAAAGTCGAAAAGCTAAGGATATTGTCTCTAGCAATTCAATATAAGCTGAAAAATAAACATATGAAACTTTCAAAGGAAATTTTGGCTAAATTCAAACTTCTTAAATATCGCTTCAACAAGTATACAAATATGTAAATACACTAAGGAAGACTTGCCAAAACAAGGAGAAATTCCGTTAATTCACCTCACAATTAAACTGTAGTCATAAGTGAGTTACTCAATACCCATCCGTAAATGTAATATACATTTGAAAAGAAGATTTCAATGTCCACCGAACTCATGCTGAAAAAATTATTTATCCCAAGAAAATCTAAACGAAAATGATTCAAAAAAGTAGCTTGAGCGAGAGAAAAAAAATATATATACATATAAAATTGGAACATAAGAGAAATTTTAAAAAGTATGGTCAACATCTCACTTGCTCTTATTTGAGATGCTTAAAATTTAATTATTCATCAGTAGTGGATGAGAAAAGTAAGTTCTTTGAAGAGCCTACTTCTGACAGCAGTCAACTAATTTCACAGCTATTACGCAACATTAAATGTTATGATTGGTATCAGATGAAATGTAATGGTGTGTAGTATCCTGTAAAAGTTTTCAGATGTATGAATTCAGAATTTGAAGTCAGTACAATGCAGCCACAGAGAAAATACTGGAAGTAGTATAAAAAAAACAAACATATATTTTGGAAAATTGAATTGATGAATCCACTCTGTGACCGGTCAGAGGGGTTAGATGGCAGCTGCTAAGGAGAATTTTAACCCGAGGTCTATGGGACAAAAATTCGTGCTGCGAAAAATTGGCCGTTAAGAAAGGTGGTCGCTTTGTAAAAGTGACCGCTCAGAGAGGTTTTACTGTATTTAAAACTGATCAACTAAAGAAAACAAGCCATTAAGCATTAATTTTAATTGAATTTAAGTGAAGTCTCTCAATATTTTTTTCAAATTAAGACGTAAAATAAAAGACTAAAACGGAGATGTAACGTGAGTCACGAAACTATGTAACGTGAGTCACGCTCAACATATTGATTAACTTAATTAGTGACTGCAGAATGAACTTTATTTTCGTATATATCATAACTTAGAAACATATTTTGTGCCATGAAAAGCAGTTTTTAAATTTTATTATTCTGAAAGAGCAGGAATCCTAGGTTTTTAATTATCCAAAAAACTTGAGTTCCTTTTTTTTGTAACGTGAGTCACGATGCTAAATTAAGCTTGAAACACCATCTATTTCTGTTGAAATTTAAAATGCTGACATCCATAGGTTCTTACTGCATCCCAGATGACTGTCAACAGCTTTATTTAAATCAGGCATGGTTATTTCTTTTATATATATAACACTTACTTTTGTAAAATCACGTCAAATTGTAACGTGAGTCACATGGAATTGCCCTTATACTTAATTTCTGTTCGCCATGTGAAGTCTATTCGGTACAGTGGATAGGGAAGCGAAGTGCGATTACCGCGTCTCTTGTTCGATCCTATCTCGCTCGCATGAAATATTTTTTAACTTTTCTCTACCGTAAATTTTTACAGTAAAATTGGATTTTACTGTGAAAGTTACTGGCAACATGGATGCCAGTAACTTTTACCGTAAATTTTCAGGAAAAATTTTAACAGTGTATATATGTATATATACGCACTCGTGTGTATGTGTGTGTTTCTTATTAAAAAATAAGAGTATTTAAATCAATCTTCCTCTTCTTATGTCATATCATGTCAAAAAACGCGATAATTTTAATATTTCTCCAATATCTAGGATTTGCTCTCAATTTAATTTTTTTGCGACTTAATTTAAACAAATAAATTCAAACCAAATGGAAAGCACATTTCAGGCTGTAAATTTTTGTTTTCAGCAACATAAATATTTGTACATTGAAAGCTTTTTTGCTTAAATGTAAAATTTGCTGCTGTAAAAATAGTTATCCTTAACATGCGTTCAAAAAGCTTAAAAGACAAAGCAGTCTGCAATAAAAATTTTCAGGCTATAACCATATTTTAGTGTAACATACGTTATAACATTGGATATTTCTGATACCTGTTTTATATTTCTATAGAAGAAAATATCAAAAGCGTTTGTGCTTTTTCTGAACCAGAATATGTTCTATGGGTACACGTGACTGCAGCGTTATTCGAACCTATCGTGTGTCAGAGGCCACTTTAGGTCCGGAAATCAAACGGATATTGGCCTAGGGAGGGTTCTTCTGCCCGGAGAAGGCATGGATCGGCAAACAATGTGATGTGGAGGCCGGATAATTTGTCCGGAAGTTTAGGGTCCGGACTCAGGATGGCAAAATCGACTGCGCTCGTGAAAAAATACGCTCACTGTATTCAGACACACGACTTTCCTCTTTGTTGATTTCCTTTTGGGGGGAAAAAAACTGGCCATTTTAGACGCATCGATATTTTTAGGCACATATGCCGCTCATGTGGTCAAACTATGCTGTGCAAAACGTTTATCAAAAGAGTAATTTAATGAAATAATTCAATAATTTACCATAACAAATTGTAAAAAATTCATGAATTTTGTGCCAAAAAAAAAAAAAAAAAGAATTTTTGTTCCGAAAAGTGCAAAATTAGTTAATTATAATTTTCGAATTCTTTAAGCTGTTTGCAATGACTTAACATATTTCACTGTAGTGTTTTGGAAGCGCAATGAGCTATACATTAGTCTGAAAAAACATCAATTTTAAATTTAATAAACCTTTTACTGCTTATATAGACCATCGACACCATTTACGTGCAGACCTAATTGTTGGCAACATATTATGACATGCGCAGAAATTGGTAACAATAATAAACTGAAATTAAGGTGCTAAAGATGTCAAGAATAAGATTTTTTATTCGCAAATATTGAAACACTGAAAAAAAGGAGATATAAATAAGTAAATAAAGTAATATAAAAATTTTCTTCTACTGTATTTGTTACCGTTAAAGTGTGAAATTCATCTTTTCATAAAATTACAAGTTACTAAAAATAACAAGTTATTTCCTAAACTATATAGCTGGACAAGTCAAGTTAGTTAGAGTGCAGTAAATTATTGAGTTCTTCGATTTAACTAGGTATTCTGTAAAATAACAATTACTTGAACGTTAAAGTAAGAAAAACGGAGCTTAAAAGTTCTTTTACCCGATTATAGCTGTTTTTATTCAGTTTTGAACCACTTAAAGCTGCTTTAAGTCAATTTTGAGCCGTTTGCAACTGCTTTGCAATAACGTGTGTGGGCATCAGCTTCAGTTCGTTGCTTTTAGAAGCAGAATTTAGACGGTTCTATTTGATAATCTTTTCAACATTAATTACATCATTGTTCCTACTATTTATTATTGTTTTTTATTAGTTTTCATTTGATCGTCCACAATGGGGGGAAAAAGTTTGTTATGAGAGATTTTAGCTATTTATGATCAATAAATTTATAAACAATATTAAAATTGTTCATTTCTCCCTTAAGTAGGCTGTTATTAGTTATTTTGCAGAATAACTAGCTATTTTATAGACTAGATAAACTATAAAAAATTTCCTCTATTATATACTTTAACTCACTTGTCTGGTTATTTCATAAAATGCCTAATTGTTCTATGAAATAACTGAATTATACACTCTAATGGTAACGAAGTCTGGGTTTAATTAATACAAAATAAAGTTGACGCAAGGACTGATTCTCAAGTGCGTGTTTTCCTAGAGCTGAGAATTTTTAAGAAAGTAGCAGTATTATGCGCTCCTGCACTGCAAAAAATTAAAGTGTTACTTTTACGGTATAATACTGGCAGCAGAAGTTACAGTTTAAAGCTGTAAAATGACCAGTAATAAACTGTAATATTCGCAATTTTACAGCTTATTACTGTAAAGCAGAAATTTTACAATTTATTACCACAATTTTACAGTTTATTAAAACAAAACTATCTGTAATCTACTGAATAACAACAGTATAATGCTGGCAGCAGAGGTTCTAGTTAAAAACTGTAAAATACAAAGTAATAAACCGCAAAATTAGAAATTTTAGTTTATTACTGAATAGCAGCAATTTGACAGTATATTAGTGTATAACTAGTAATTTTACAGTTAATTACCGTAAAATTAGCAATTTTTACAGTTTGTTACTATGATATTAGCTGTATTATAGGGGAGAGTGGTAATGAATGGGCCACTTTTTGGTTTTGAATTTTTGTAATTTTTTCTAATACTTTGTTTTAACTCTAAATTGGTGTTTTAGTTACTTTACTTATCTGACTATCTAAAAAAGTCATAAAAGTTGGATTAGCACCCGTCTATAATGAATTATAGTAGAAACTAAAAATTTTGAAATTTGGCCCATTCAACCCCACCTATGGGGTTGAATGGGCCATCGAAGGTAATGAATGGGCCATTAAATGAATTCAATGAAAACATGTGGATTTAATCTTTTATTTGCTGAATATGACAAAATAAATGTGGCACTTGACATGATTATACAAAATCATACTGATTTTAAATTATATAAACATAAAAACTGATGCAATTAAAGTAAAACTAATGCATACCAATTGTAGCAGAAAAATGACTAAATAATAAGATTGTAAGAACTAAATAACATCAAATATATACAAAAAAAATAACAGATAATACACACTATGATTTGACAAAATTTATATATTTCAAAAATAATATTAAAAATCACTTTCGAAAACTTCATCTTCATTTTCAAACTTGTCAAAATTCAAAAAAAATTTTTAAAAACTTACTAGACATCGGGAATAAAAAATATCTAACTTAAGTTTCCAAGAAAGAAAATGAAATTGTACTGTGAGGAATATAATATGAAGGAGAGAGGGGGGCTTTTTCAAGCCACGCACTGCGACCAGAGGTCTATTGTACTATAGGAATATAATATAGATCTGCAAATTATATTTAGAAGTTACTACAAACCTATTTTGACGACAGTAATCTTTATCTATGACTGTCAGTTGTGTTTCATATTAAAACGAAAATCCAAAGAAAAATAAGAAAAACAATATTTAGGTGGCCCATTCATTACCATGACATAGTGGCCCATTCAGCCTCACCTACACTTTTGGAATATATTTAGGTTTTTTGAGTACATTGAATTTAGATAACATCAAAATACATCTTAAGATTAGTTTATAGGTATGGAAAGACTAACTTATACATATGTATGCAGTGAAATACTTGGTACATTTTAGCTAGGAAATGTTTTACTAAAGGGGAAAAACTTACTTTTCAGTCAGATTCGTGACAATGCCACTCTAGATTGAAAATGGCTCAGCGCAAATGAATGAAAATAGGATGAGTTTAGTAGAACAATAGCTACATCTATTGATGGCATCAAAAAAAAAAAAAAAAAAAAAAATCATGCAAATACTTTTTCATATTTTGTTAGTGGCCCATTCATCACCATGGCCCATTCATTACCACTCTCCCCTACTGTAAAAACAACATCTATTTTCTACAGTCTACATAAGCGGGAGAGCATGTGTTTTTTGTTTGAGAGTTATTCGAAAGAAATCGTTTTTGATGCAGTAAAGTAAATTTTTATGCTTTGCTTTCCACTGTCGTATAGTGGTATTACCCTAATTAAATCAAATTTAGCCACATAATGCTGAGCTTTTTGAGTAGGAGACATGATTTGATTCGAGGAAAGTTGCTTATTTTCGCTGCTGTTTTTTCATCGTTCTCTAGTTAACGTTATGGCATTGCTTGTCTCAAATGGATACATCACGCTCGGGTCAAGTTGATATGTAATAATTCATTTTTTTAAACTTAAATTAAGTGCTTTTCTTTTGTCAGAAATACTTAGAAATGACAAATGAAACTCAAAAGAGGAAATCCCTCTTGAAATTGCTGGAAGAGCGTACACTGTTAAAAATTCGGGAAGCTTTTGTGGTAAATGTTGCTGTAAAATGTGGCGTCTACCGTACAGAAATTTTTTACAGTGAATTGTACCGATTAAAAAAAATTGCGATTGCAGCATCAATTGATTACCACGTGACTTACTGTGAGATGCATATGACACCCTATTTCCGCTCTTCTGATGTGTCTCATCTGGTATCGTGGATAGTAAAGCAGTGTGAAGAAATTGGGTCCTAGGTTCGATCGTTTCGGTCGTATCTCGCGGGTTTTAATTCCCGTTTTCTCTTCCGTAAAACTTTACAGTAAAAAGTATTTTACAGTAAAAGTTACTGGCAGCATGGATGCCAGTAACTTTTACCGTAAAATTTCAGGAAAATTTTTAACAGTGTACTGCGGAGAAGATATCCGTTCCTTATGATATTATTAGCTGTATATCCGAATTACGTCTATCACCTAACTCGGTTGAATGTTTCAAACATTCTATGAGACCTATCTTTAACAGCAACTTTTAAAAACTTCAATTCGTTGCTTATGATTTTAGCATAACATTTACTTCATTTATGTATCAACTTGACAAACGATGGGTCAAGTTAATACATTTCGGGGAAAAAAAAAGTTTTTTCAAACAAAAAAAAATATGTCGAATCATCAATATGTTAAAATCATTATTGATAGAAAAACAGCGATAGTATTACAATAGAATGTAATGAAATTTATTTCGCTACGATACATTAGGAACGAGAAGTAGCTAACTTTAGAAGCAAAAACTGTATGAACCATACTGCGTCTCTTTCACACACTAAAAAAACTTGATCGAACAATGACGAAAAGCCCAAATTTCCTTTTAACATTGAATTCACTGAAGCAAACCCTAAATGCATCTAATGTCTATACAGCTATACAGCGGACAAAGCAAGAACCAGCATATACTATCACATGTAAAATCTATATAAAATATATTTGAATACGCATTAGGAAACCCCAACTCCAATTCTGAGTTGGCAATAAAACTAAGTAGGCTCACAGCATTTTCCCCTCCCGACTCCCGACTACCCATTTGAAGAGTTTAAATGTTTAAAATACAAAAATATATGCTTGCTTAAGTTCAGCCTTAACATTATTTTGTTAAATTTATTAAAAAAGCTAACTTTACCATTGTTATTATTTTTCACTGCTTTTGGCTACAATTAGAAAACAACTACGTCACTTCCGCACACAAAAAGATTGCGAATCAGAGTTTCAATGCCCTTGCATAAAAAGTTTCAATTCAAAAATTGCCTGATCTAACAATGACGGAAAGGGGGGAGGGGGTTAGTTTTAACATTGAACTGTCAAAAGCAATTCGAAATGCATCTAATGTCTCTACAGTTACACATAGGCGGCTCGTACAGGGGGACAACTGCCCCTCACTTCCAAAAGTAAAGGGACCTTCGCCCCCACTTTTCAGAATTAGGAATAATTAATCTACTGAAAAATGATTTTTAGTCTCTGGATTGATTCATTTCACGAAAATAAAAGCTGAAGATCAAAATAAATAGAGTTTTTTTTCTTGTCATTTCATAAGAATGGAATATTAAATAGGAGGGGGGATGCTTACGGTCTTGATTTTTGGAGGCCATATTTCGCATTTTTTACGCGTCATTTAATAAGTAATTTTAAAATCTAATACTGTAGCCAAATTTTGTTAAAAAAATACAGCTTTAGAGGTGCTTCCCACCATCTCTTTTGACCACCCACTTTTTTGGTGCACCAGTCGCCTATGTAGTTACACATTACCAGGCAAAACAACCTCAGCACATACACACTCACATGTAAAATGTATATGAACACGCATTCGGAAACTCCAACTCCAGTGCTGAGTTTGAAATAAAACTAAGTGAGCCCACAGCGTTCTCCCCTCCCGACCACCAAAGGGCGTGGCTGGACGCACGAAATGCATTCATCAAATTTGTCCATCTTCCACACTGGAACAGCAGCCCGCGACACGGAACACATCTCTGGACATCAGAAGTTTTCGAAAAGAATTGTGAATTCATCTGCATGTTGCGTGATGTCAAATACTTTACTTTCATGTGACAAAAGTTTCCCTACTTTTATTTCAAATTTGCAGTTCGTAAGAGATAAAAATATTTCGCATTTGCTGGCGTTCACAGCGTGACAGCGCAGAAGCAAAAACAAATATGTATTTTGAAGGCAATCACACTGTTTTTAAGGAGACGATGCTTCGATGCTGTTTGGAGACACACTGTGAAAAATGAATGCTTTTTTACAGTATAATACAGCTAATTTTATAGTAATAAACGGTAAAAATTGCTCATTTTGCAGTAATAAACTGTAAAATTGCTACTTTTATAGTAATAAACTAAAATTGCAAATTTTACAGTAATAAACTGCAAAATTGCTAATTTTACAGTTTATTACTGTGTATGTGCATTTTACAGTTTTAAATTGGAACCTCGGCTGTCAGTATTATACTGTAAAAACAACAGTTCATTTTTTGCAGTGCATTGAAAAAGAATCAAACTAAAATCAATCATACCATTTAATACCTTTTTTTGAAAAGAAAAACAAGAAGAAGAGGCAAATCGACAACATAAGATTGAAGCAAGTTTAATCATATCTTGAAAATTTAGCGTATAATATTTTTATCATATGAAATCTATATTTAAAACTACAAAACCCTATCGTTTAGACGCTTTCAGTAGACTAGTGGCATACATACACTGCAAAAAATAAACTGTTGTTTTTACAGTACAATACTGGCAGCAGAGGTTCCACTTTAAAACTCTAAAATGCACAGTAATAAACTGTAAAATTAGCAGTTTTACAGTTTATTGTAAAACAACAATTTTACAGTTAATTACTGTAAAATTAAAAGTTTTAGTTTAATACTGTAAAATTAACAATTTCTACAGTTAGCTGTATTATTGTGTGAAAACATTATCTATTTTTTTACAGTGCAACATCTAGTATAATTTTCAATCAGGTTGAAAGCTGCTATCAGAAACTGCTTTTCTATGAAAAACAGTTCGATCTGTTTTTGTTTTGGTACGTTTTTGCTTCTCGTGTAAAATTTTAGGAAATTAATTAAGCACATTTGGACACCAAATGCCTCAGTTTTAGAGTAACCCTTATTCTTTAGAAATGATACACATCTAAGAATGCATGTGTGATTCAATGTTTGTCTTTTGTTTTTGTTTTATTGGTTGTTTGCTATTGTATATTCAGTGTTGATATTCGTTTAATTTAAAGTGAAACTTATCATTGTTCCTAAGTGTTATATATGTGAATTATATAAGAATACAAGTGCAATTGGAACAAAAATCACATTTGTATAATTTTTTGAGAATTTTGTTTATTAAAACCCTTGTTGTAAAAATAGTTGTGATATAAAACTCGATGTAAAAACCTCGATGTTGAATCAATGGATAGATAAGTAAACATGCGTAAAAACTACTCACACTGTAATTTGAAGTTTTAGAAATGAAGAAAAATTTTCATTCAACAACTTTACTTCAATATAATACTCGTTAAAAAAAGGAATTGAAAATATCTCCTGACTGGGGAAAACAATCTTTTGTATATATTATAAAAGTTTCTTTTCCTTCTCTTATTTTTAATATCTTTAAATTTTTCAAACTGAAAATGATGCAAAAATTGAAATACTCTTTCATAACAGGACATTAATTCAAGTGAAAACGTATTGAAATTGAGTTTAATGGTTGAATATGCAATGATTATAGAAAAAGAATAATAGCAAACTTAACAATGAAAATTTCATGCTTTTAAAAGCACTTCTTTGAAAAAAAAAAAAAAAAAACTAATTGTTTTTACTAGTCAAACTTTGCATTTGAAAGTTCAGATACTGGAATAGTTGATATGATGATTAAACTTTAATAATTTGATTTATCGAACCTGCATAGTGTAAATTAGCGCAAATTACTCTCTGAGAATATTTAAACACAGCAAGTTGCTTCGGATTCTGATTAAAACACAGACAGCACCGTTGATTGAAACACAAATGAAACTGGGGATTTTCTTTTGGCGAGAGAAGCAATCTCTGCCGTAATTCAATGCCAATTTTTTTCTTCGTTTCCTCACAGTACCTTCTCCCTTCCATTGAAAAGTAGTTTCTCTGTCTGGATCCGCAAACATCCAAACATTCAAATTGAAATCGCCAAATGAAGCAGGTCGTTGATATGCATACATACGTGACTCTTTGATCACTTGAGGGAATTTGCTTCCACCTGGAGGTATGGAGAGGAGGGGGGGGGGAAGTGCGAAAAGCAAATGACGGCTTTGTGCCCAAAGGACCACACGTGACAGTGGAAATTCCTCCCCTGGTTAACCACGGGGTTAGAAAACGAAGAGAGAGATGGAGACAAACGTTCGGATATTCGTATGAATAATTAACGGAAACTTTCCCTAATTGGTTTGTAATTAATATGGCATCTGTTGAAGGGAGACGAGTCTCCTTCCTAATTAAAGTCTGTTTAACATTTAAATCGGGGCATTGGCGTTCTGACACCCGCCGTTTTAATCCATAATCGTATTATCGGACTTAGCGCCAAACCAGCCGAATCGCTCTCCAAAGCCTGGAAGCGCCGTTTTCGGTCCGCGAGGGTTTATAATTTGGTTTTAAAAGTTTCCGGTTTTCGCAGCGAGATCTAATGGAAGAGGGTCTCTCTCGCGCACGAAAATTTCGCCAACGTTTCAGGTGTAGCCACGGGGCCTTACGCAGTTAATGAGGAATTCAAAAATTTGCTCAGTGTAGAGGTGTGCTGCTGGTATTATAAGGACAGTTCAGTGCGATCAACCGAATTTATGAGAATAATTATTGATTACAATTCAGTTTTCAACATTTTAATTTGGTACTTAAGAAAGTAGTGACAGTAATTCGTGGATAATAGAATTTAGTATGAATTTGAAGTCGAGCATACTCTCACGGTAAATATGAGTAAGTTCGTAAAATTTTATTTTGGTGCATTAAAAATACAATGATGGGATTAAAACATTTTGAGAGTTTTCCTCAGAGAAACTTTCAACCTTATTAAACAAGATATGCTTAAAAATGCAATATACTAAAATATATTCTAAGTAACAAAATCCAATTTTAATCTATCTGCAGATTTACAGTTAAGATTTTAGCGCCCTGTTATTTTAGGGATTTATTCATACCATTTTAGGGCATCGACGTCTTCAACATGCACATTAACTTCACACATACACTTCAGCATCAACATACACAGACCAATTTCTTTAACATACACATTAATTGAAATTTGGATATCAATGTTTATTTGAGTTCATAAAAATACAGAGGGCATTACTTAAAAATAAAATAAATAAATAAAAGAAATTGAATGAAAAACTTCTCAATGTTTTTTGCATATGTGTTCAATCCTATGTAAATACAATACACGTGGGTTGAATAAATTTTTGGGTTAATAAATGACACAGTTAATTAACTTAAGTTTAATAAATGACACAGATCAAGAACATTCGTCGAAGTAAAATTAGTTTTATAGGGAATAAATGATCAGAATTGCGATGTGCTAAAACATGCTTAAAATGGAAAAAAATGCTATTTAATTAAAGCAGAAACTATCAATAAAATGATTCAGTCAGTTGTTGAAAGGCTGTAAAAGATCCTCTTAATAAGTACTAAAAGTTCTCAACTCTCAACAAAATGGTTGTACAAGAGCCCAACTTCTTGACAATTTATGTTTTATGTACGTTTTCCTCCAATTAATATTTTTACAATAATTTCTTCACGATTTGCAGAAAATGCAAAAAATTGCTCAGAAGAAAACTTTGTTTTTGCTGATTAAAATTTTTTAAGCATAAAAAGCTGATAAAAATTTTCAGTTGCAACGCACTGTAATAAAATAGATGTTGTTTTTACAATACAGCTATTTTTATAGAAACAGAGTATAAAAGTTACTAATTTTACAGTAATAAACTGTAAAATTGCTAATTTTACAGTATGAAACTATAAAATAGATAATTTTCAGTAGTAAACTGCAAAATTGCTAATTTTGTAGTTTATTACTGTGCATTTTAGTTTTAAACTGGAACCTCTGCTGCCAGTATTATACTGTCTAAACAACAAATTATTTTTTGCAGTGTAATCTCCACTAATAATAAAGCTGAAGGTTTGTCTGTCTGTCTGTTACGCGTGTAGCGCCAAAACCGTTCGGTCAATTTTCATGAAATTTGGCACAAAATTAGTTTGTAGTACGAGGTTATGCACAACGAAGCAATTTTTCGAAAATTCAATTTCGTTCTTTTTTCTATTCCAATTCTTAACGGAAATTCGATAAAATAGGGAAGAAATATTTCATACACATTTTCAAGTCTTATGTCATTCGAAAGCTTAAAATTTTCTGCTAAAAATGATGTCAGTTTGAAGTTTCTACGAGCATTAGAAGAGCTGTAATAATTGTTTTTAGAATCCCAGAAATTTAAGGCTTACCTTCAGCAAAGCAAGCCAAACGATTCTAAAATGGTTAAGCTCGAGAATAAAATTTGTTTGAAAATAAATATGAGATGAACTATTTTATCAACGGAAATCAACTTTTCATGTTGTTACCATGGTTACGTTTTTATTTCGTTTATTTGTTTATTCATTCTTTTCCCCTTAATAATTTAAAAAATGTATTTGTTTTAGTAGCAATCCAAACTCCAAGCCGTATTAAAATTAGTCAAATGAAATATAATAAAACCGTGATAAGATGGCACTTGTCAATCAAATGAAAAATAGAGTCCTTTCTTTAAAATAGGTAGAGAAGGAAGAAACAGACGCGTACCATTTTTGTGAGTTTAGAGACATTTCGATGATCTGACAAGTTGTGTAGAAGAGGGAATAATTCTTCAATCAAATGAGGTCAAAAAAGAGACACAACATGATAGTAAACCATTCTAAATTTATCGTCTGGCAAAACATATTTTATTTCATTAATTTATTTCAATATAAATTGCAGTAAATGGCTTGAGTGAACGAATTTAGCTTTTAATTTATCGTTTGCTGGTTGATGTTTGTCGATGTTTATTGTTTTTATTGTCATTGTGAAGAATAATGCACGAATTTCCTATTATTTTGTTTTTGAAGTTAGGAAAATCTTCTTCTTCTTTTAAACTTCTTTCTTCTTCTTTTAAACTTTGGTAAGATTTCTGTCGATTTCTGTGGGCAACAAAATTGTTCTTATTTTCTCTTTTGGCTTATTTTCATGCACCTACCTCCCCTTGAGGTTGCATTCGAATTTCCCCAAGAGGGTGTTTTCCCCTTTCATTGGTTATTAGTGTTAATTTCAATGCAGACAAAAGTGATATGAATTGGCGCGACCACTTGGCGATATACCGCCAAGCTTTCAGTCGCCAATTGTTTGACGTCAATTTGGCAACATATCGCCAAGTTGGCGACAAATTTGGCGACAAAATTATTATTTTTTTTATTTGGGTTCAATTTGGGCCCTATTGGCAATATTTTGCGAAAAATCCACTGAATGATGTTAAAATCAGCGATATTTAGGAGATTAATCATTGTAAAACATTTTTTTGCATTGTTTCGTGGCAAACTAGGGATGTGAATGTTTGAATTGTAATCTTTCTCACTCCAAGCCCTATTTTAGCACTGAAGGTATCTATTAAGAAATTTACACGTAAAAGTAAGTAGTGTGGGGTCCATACCAAATTTTTATATCATTCTTTGAAGGAATTATAGTTAAATTGTAACAAAAATAGAGTATTTTTTCTGCTGTCTCAATTTTTTACAAATGAATTTTAAGTTAATACCACGGGCAAAGCCGTGCGGATACCGCTAGGAGTATTATAAAACTTGAAGCTATATTTAAAAGGGGAAAGTCTTTCAAAATAATTATCACATGGTAATTCAAATCTATACTGAAACGGGGAAGCGAATCCAGACTCTTCTTACGTACTGTATTTTATTTCGCCAATTGTTATAGGACGGAGATAGCTGTTGGACATGTCATGAAAGAGCTGGCACGCGTGGTGGAAAAGAGGCCACATTCGAGAAGGCACGTGACCCCCTGATGCCGTGATCGTTGTGTACCTTGTGGGGATCCGCTTCAATAAATCGGGGAGTCGGTTCATGTTACACACTTTTTTTTTTGTGCTGCTTTTAGAGCGTTATCCGCGATACGAGACTAGTCACACAGCGTTTTAAATAATACATTGTTTAAAAAAACTTTTAGAAAATTTTGTGCATTGCAAAAAATGAATGTTGTTTTTACATTATAATACAGCTAATTTTATAGTCATAAACTGTAAAAATGGCTGATTTTGCAGTAATAATCTGTAAAATTGCTAATTTTACCATTTATTACCGTGAATTTTACAGTTTTAAACTGCTGTCGGTATTAAACTGTTGTTTTTACAGTATAATACAGCTAAATTTTACGGCAATAAACTGTCAAATTGCTAACTTTTCAGTAAGAAACTGTAAAATTGCTAGTTTTGCTATTTATTACTAAGCATTTTACAGTTTTAAATTTTAACCTCGGTTTCCAGTATTATACTGTAAAAACAACAGTTCATTTTTTGTAGTGTGTATGCTCACTATGTATATTATTTATCGGTTTGGCGATTTCTAGGAATCACTTTCACAACACTCCCGATTAGACGGAGATTTGCTCCCCCAACAGAGACGGATCCATATATTTTTAAGGGTGGTCAAGTTTTAGTGCACTTGTGTTTTACCTTATCAGGTTAGTGGAAGGAAAGCGAAGCAAGTAAAATTGAAACCCTCTTTAAAATATCATACAATATTGCACAGCAAGTAATATTTGAATAACATTCTGTTAGATTAGCCATTTATTTATTTTGGTAAAAATTTATTCTCAACAAAAATATCAATTTGCAATTTATGAATTGTCTAGATGTCATCAGTATTGGAATTATAAAATTCTTAAAGATAAATTCTCAAATAAAATTCTTACGAATTCTGAAGGGCAATTCCATGCAAGTGTGGAAAAGTGTTGGAAAAATCAAAATACAGCAATGCGTCTGTTTTACATATTTTTTGGTTTAAAAATGTTAGAACTTTATTATTTATACTAATTTTTTGTCAAGAATGTAGTATTTTTAGTTTTGGCAGCACTTTGAAGTTGGAAATGGAATATTTAACTTTTGGCAAAGCAAATGGTCAATCTTTCAACGTTGGTAAGTTTCAATTTTTTTCTTTAGATAACTGTTTTAAAGGAAGAATATTGATTATTACACTTTAATTCAATATTGTAAATTGCTAAAACGAGTGTTTTCACGTAAATTAAGTGATTTATGTTAACTTCAAAAATGCACTGTTCTATGTAACGTAAGTTACCAAAAACATGTTTAAGTTCATGATGTGCATAAAGAAAGAGCTATGCAATGTTAACAATGCTATATTTTCTATCTTATAAGTGTGTGTTAAGCAAATAGTTAAAGTTTTTTTTTTAAATATTGTCTATTTAATTTTTGTGCTACAATCAAAATGTGTAATGTAAGTTACCAAAATATGCAGGTAATGTAAGTTACCCAAGTAGAACTTAAATACTTGTATTTATAAAGAAAGTAAATTGTGAAGTAAACCTATGTGGTGAGTAGGAAGTAATGTATGCAAGAATTCTTTTGAATTTGTACTGTATTTACTTAATTTAAATTAATCATATTTTTTAAAATGTCTCTATTTGTTAATAAGATTATAATACACCTCTGTTATAAATTATATGTTTCTTTTTGGCTTTTGAGATATTAATTCTCTCTAAACAATATCACTGCATTCAGAATATTTAGGAGCAATGTACTACAAATTATTCAAAAATGACTTCTGTTATGATTTAAAGTTATCAAATATGTTTTAGAAGTAATAAATACAAAAATATTTTATCTCTTACAGGTGAAATACATTTTATTCTACATTAAAATGCCACTAAACTCTGCAGAAAAGATGCGCTGTAGAAGGGGTATGAGAAAAGTCATGTGGATATTACAGATTTGTAAATAAAAGTCACTCTTTATGCTACTGAAATGTGTTAGAAAAGCAAAATTTATCAAAAAATACTTTCTGAAGGTCCGCACATTGACAATGACCATTAAAGAACTAGAAATTAACAAACTACGGGGTTTCGTTTAGTTAAGTATTTTAAGGAACAAGAAGAAAAAACAGAGATAAAAGCTGGTGAATGGTGTGTGGTAAAATACGATAATACGTTGTATCCTTGAGTTGTGACGATTATTGAAGAAAACGAGTTTAAAACATAAGTAATGGCTGCTGTTAGAACCAATTAGAAATGGCCAGTAACGACAGATGAAGTTTATAATAAGAAAGAAAGAATGATTTGAAAAATTGAATTACCTGAACTTGTTAATAGCAGCAGCCAGTATAGATTTAAGTCTTATGTTAGTAATATGTTTGATTTTTCATTGAGTTTTGTATTAAATTTCTGTAAATTTAATTCATAATTGTTCATTTTCAATATTTCGATCTAAACTAAGCTGTAATTTTCATTCATTAATTTTTGTAATAAAGATATGCTTGTAAGTAAATTTTGTAACGTAAGTTACTGTAACATAAGTTACCCAGTTAAAAATACCCATAATTTTAAATTTTTGAAATACATTTTTAAATTAATGAAAATATATTCCTAAGCATTATAAGGAACTGATAAATTATGCTTCAAACAATAAAACAGCTGTAATAGAGCAGAATTTTGCCTCAGAAGCAATTTTCATATCATGTCATTCCCTTTTTGTGTAACGCAAGTTACTGCCTTATCTTTGACTGCTAAATTTTGTAAAATTTAAATGCATCAAATATTTTTGCATTTTAATTTTGCTTTCAACTGTCATTTTCATAGAATGCTTTCATAAAAGCTTTGTACAACAAAATTTGTCTGTACTGAGGTGCTAAATGCATAAAAGTTGGTCGAAATGTAACGTAAGTTACCGTGGAATTGCCCTGAAGTAAAATGTAACATTTGTCATAAAAAGATAAAATTTTTGTTTCAATAAGAGCAAGATTGATAATGGTTGTGCAACTGATAAAATGCGTTGCTCATCAGCCAGATGGGGGGGGGGGAAAGCAGCTAATCCTTTGACCTCCCTCTGAATCCGCTCTTGATCTACGGAATAGGGTGGCATGGTAACCGCAGATAAACGAATACCGCGGATAATCCACAAAATAGGTAAAAAACGATACTAATGCATGCAATAGCTAAAAAAAATCCATAACACTCACACATTGATTTAAAATATAGCTCAAAACGATAACACTGAATGTAAAAAAATATCTTTCAAAGCTAAAAACAAGCAATAACATACTTATATATTAAAAAAAGTAGATTTGTAAATAATAAAATAAAATTAAAATAAATGAAAAAAATAATAATGCTCTAACATTAGCATTTACAGCTTTTCATAAAAGCACGTTCATTGCTCTTGCTTTTTCATTAAAAAAAAGTTTTCCCTTCTTTTGTGATTGAAGCTTTTTCAATACACAAAGTGATGCTTTATCCCTGATCCTCCAAATATTGAATAACTCGGTCAAAGAAAGCTGCGTCGCGGCTGACTCTAAAATAGGTGCCAGATAAGCTAAAATGGACGCATTTTCTACATTTAGTAAACCACCACCTTAAAAAAAGGTGTAAAAAACCCGTTAATAAGCGGCCTAAAATCAGATCGGGAGTTTACTGTAACTGTATATAAAGTGTAACAGCTATTTTTTGCAACAACTAGGCACCTAGAAAAAGTTTTAAACTTTTGAAGTGATTCATGGTAAAAATAGGTTTTTTACATATCCTTGCTTTAAATAACTAGAGTAGGAATGATTAAATTATAAATATTTTGTTCAGAGAATTTTATAAAAGGCTATATAATGAATTATTAAAAAAAAGAAGAAAACATTCTCCCACCAATGTTAAAAACATTATAATATCCCAATAATAAGTTTTAAATAAATGTTGTTGTGAATAAAATATCAGTTTTATATCTAGAACTACGTGTCATACTTTACTGTAAAAAAAGCAAGCAGCAATTTGGTGCAGTTGGTTAAATGAACTATGTTAATACTATAGAAAGACTAAAAAATATAATTCATGAACTTATCTAAGGGGTAATAATACAATGTTAAGAAGAAAATTTTAAAGAAATACTAATTAACTATAAATAATAAAGCTCTTTCATGCTTTACAAACAAACTATAAAAGCAAAATAATGAAGCTTAAAAATGCAAAAATGATTTGAAACGTTAATACTAAAAATTGCAGAATGTATGAATAATTATTAATTAAAATATCACTGCTCATAAAATAACGTTATGATATTCAAAATTACGTTTTATACAATTTACAGTGTACAATAATAGCATACAGTAATTTTACGTATTTGGTCACATAGACTATATTGATGGATAGAAGTTAGAAAGACTAGAATATATAATTCTCAGCTTATTAGTAAAAATGATAATGCAACTATAAAATACACAGGTTTGCAGGAAATATTAATTAACTAAGTTCGCATAAATAGTAATTAAATAACAATAAGGATAATAATAATAATAAAAAATAATGATATCTACAACAACAACCCTAATAATAATAATAATAATAATAATCCTAAACAATAATACTAATAAAAATAATAATATCAATAATATTAACAATGATAATGACAATGATAATGACAACGACAGCATATATTATTATTATTATTATTGTTATTATTATTATTATTATTATTATTATTATTATTATTATTATTATTATTATTATTATTATTATTATTATTATTATTATTATTATTACGCAATTTAGTGCAATTTGTGCATTTAAAAGTCAATTTTTATCTTTTACTCTTCAGCACAAAGGTATTTATTTATTTCTCATGATCTTATGTTTACGTATTTACGAAAAGATGCGTAAAAAATATATAATTACACATAATCGGCTTTTCGAAAATTTCTGCCAAACTCCAAATAAAAGTAAACGTCTTCATAATTGCTCATGAAGAGGAGGAAAAAAAATCTGGTAACGATTACACCCACTTGACATTAATCTCAGAAGTTACTTGATTTCACTCCCTTTCATGGATGGGCACTTGTTAATGAAAAAAAACATGGATTACAAGTAGGAAAAAAAAGCATTAGCTGTGATTAAGAGTGACGTAATCGGATTAACGTGCTTAAAAATGGTTCTCCACCATGTAAAAATCGTTTCACTGTGCAAAGTATACCGTAGTAAAGAAAACAACTTTAGAGGCGCAATTTACTTCCCAGCGTTGTGCTGCTGACGGCTCGAGTTCTGATTTTTAGCTCTCGTATAAAAGTGGTTGCTAAATTGCTGCGGCAAATTAAAATGGTGCTGTAAGTAGTGGCAGCATATGTGCTCAGAAGTGATATTTAGCTGTTTAAAAGTACCGAAAAAAAGGCAATTTAGTAGTTATTTAAAAAAGTCGATGTATATTGAAATAATTTTCATTAAGTTTTAAAACGGGTGTTTTTGACATTATTGTGGTTTGGGTTTCAGTGTTTTTTTCTTTTTTTAGAACTTTTTTTTATAATTTATTAAAATCTTAATTAATGCTAATTGACGATAGTTGAAGGAGAAATTTTCAAAAAATAAGGAAATACATAAATTTACGAACTGTCAATCAAATGATTTTTCATTCTGTAACACACTTAAGATTATTTATAAATTAATGATTTTGTTTTAATTTTGAATATGAGTCAACTCACTGTTTTGAATCAGTAAAGTTCTGCCGAAGTCTTTGTTTGATGCAGTTTACGTGGTTTAGTTTATGAATATAAATTTTGCAATATAATCTTTAGATTTAAAAATCTTTAGATTAAAATATGTAGGTTTAAATATATAGATTTACATTTTTTTTGAACAAAACACTGTGTTTCAAAACCCTAGAATATAAAGTATTGCTTCAAATTCTGGAGTTAAAAATTAAAATTATGAATAAAATATGCTTAAAACTAATAAATAATTGGCGAAAAAGAAGAGATGATTGTTTAAATGCTAAACTTAAAGTTTCAAATTCGTTGAAAATCAATTTTTGAGCTACGAACGATTCAAATTATTTTAATTATATTTTGAAGAAACTAAAAAATCCGATTTTAAATTATATTTCATGATACTCTAACAGATTTCCTTCTGATTTTCAAAACTATTGAATATCCGCTCTCTCTCTAAGCTTACATGTACTTACAATACATCAACATGTAATATAGTTAAGCTTTAGTATTAATAATAGTATTAAATATATTGCTTTTATATTTGCAAAGAACGTGAATTTTATCTCTTATTAAGAGTTACATGCAAACAACTGAAACACTTATAATACACCAACATGTAATAATATAGTTTAGCTTTTAGCATTAGTAATGATAACGCTAAATAAATATATTACTTTTATATCGATAAAGAACTTGAATTTTATCTTTTATTCGGAGTTACATACATACATACCCACATGTGAAACTAAAAAAAAGCGTATTAAACTATTCATTTTCAGTAAAAAGTTTTCAAAGCAATTTTCAGAAGCAAAAGTATAACTCATAACATACTAAACTAAAAACTTACAAAAGAAGCAAACAGTCAAAAAGAAACAAGAAAGCCGTTTGAAACATAATGATATAATGATTAATGACCCAACAGTTCACAGCACGAAACGCTCAAATTAAAAAAGAAACCAGGCCGTTTTCGCATCTCTCAGTTTACCAATGATTTCGCAAAGGGCATATTTACAAACACTATCGATTTTCAGATAATATTTACGTGAAATTTTCCCAATACTTTTTGCATGCGCCGTGTGCATGAAGTCATCTAACTCAAAGGAAGGTTTTCATGATCCTGACACAACACCAACAAATGTTGCAGAGCAAACAATAACACGAAGCTTGTGGAGGAAATGAGGTCTTGTGAACCAGAGAGAAAAAAAAAAGGTTAATAAGTCGATAAAAAGTCAACATGGTGGTCACCTAACATGGATCTATCTCGCCTTTGGCAAACATTTTGTCGCGTGAGATTCGACCAGTGGCCATTAATGCTCTGAAAGACTCGTGTCATTTTACTTGTCCGTTCAAAAGGCCAAAGATCTTCTGTCGTGGTTTCTTCCGTTTCATTGGCGTGACGATCACATTTTTATTTTTTTCAGTGAGGGTGCTCAACGAACGAATTTTGTGTCATGTTTAAAAAATGTGGAAGTAAGTTCAGCACGCAAGGAGTTTTTGAATTCTGTTGAAGGTTGGGAAGGAAAAGGGAATATGGTTGGAGAAACGGAACTCTTTTCGGGTAAGAGAGTAGTAGGATTTGAATACACGACTTTATTATTTCTCTTCTACATATTTTGCTGTAGGCCGACAGAGTGGTGTAGTGGTTAAGACGCCGGTCTCTCACGCTCAAAGGCGCGGGATCAAACCCGGCTCCAGTGGTGGATTTTCATGATGCAGAAATGCATCATGGAAATGCATCATGCAGAAATGCATCATGCGTATGATTATGCGGCATGTAAAAAATCCATCGAGTTGGCAAAATAAAATTCTTAGTGCAGTTTAGCATCGAACAGAGCCCAGGTGCCTCCATATAGTGGGGAAACTGATCGTCAAAATTTTCGTGGCAATGACATTCCGCCGATGGTGGTGCTACATGAAAAGAGAAGTTATTATGACTCACATCTTTTTGTTGACAGATATAGTAATTTGGTCAAAAGCAATTGCTTTGGAGATACCTACTTTCGGAATTTTCAGTTTGGGTGTATTATAATTCAAACCGTTTTTTAAAATAAATACATATATTGTAATATTTTGTGTCATACCGAAAATATTTTTTGTTATTATTTCATTCACTTATGTATTTGATCGTGAAGTGATTCATTCATTTATTGCTTCACAAAATTATACATTCATTCATTCATAAAAATACTTTTTTTTCAATCAAAAATAAAATATTTTAAAAAAATATTTGTTTTTCTACTTTTATATGAAAGAACAAATTGCTACCAAAAATGGTCAAACTACTTTTATGCCCTGCAATTTTCAAAATAAAATTTCAATATAGGGTCATTCCATCGGGACTAACGTAACATTCAGAGCTGATTTTATAACTCATTTTACCTGTAACTTAAATGATAAAAAATAATTTTTCGCTGTGTTGGTGGATTTGCAATGTAGATGGTGTACATGTATTATTTCTGCTAAGAATTTAAAATAAAATTACTGACAACAGATATTTTTTCAACCAAAATAGCAGTGTGACTAGCGTAACATTTTTGCAACCTGGAAAAATAGCGTTCATGTTATGAGGCAACAATTTCTGAAATTTAAGCAAGTGTTAAAAATTGGCTTATATATTTGAAAAACATGGAATGTTAGCTTTTAAAAATATATATTACATTTATTTAATTTTGAATTTTTTTAGTCGTAAGTGTCACTTTTGCTGAAAATGGAGTGTGACTAACGTAACCATCTAATAACAAACAATAGATTTCTTAAATAAAATTTATTATGGCTAATATTATTGATAATTACATTAATGTTTCTTTTTTTAAAACTTATTATGTTGCATATTTTTATTTATTTATATATTTATTATTATTATTTTTTTATGTTATGTATTTTTTTATTTATTTATTCTGGGGTAAGAAATTATAAATGGAAGGCTCCCTTTTAACTTAATTGAGTCTGTCAAAGAAAATTTAGCTTTTGCAAACTGAATATTATCAGGTTTGGGCCATTCAAATCTTTGACCTGTTTCTCTCACCTTTGATCTTTTGAGCCCAATGTTTCCAATGAACTTCCTAAAGTTAACTCGCAATTTTTTTCAAAACCAGTTTCTTCATTCTTATTAATTTTTTATAAAGTTGATGGATTTCTTCTAAGTTATACATAGGCAAACCCTTTTGTAGCTTCTTACTCTTGTTGGCAACAAAGTTCTTTACATATTTAACATCTTTCTTGTGGGAAAAAAATCGCGAAATTATCACATTATTATAAAATTAGAGAACTTATTGTTTTGTATTATACAACAAACTTAACGATTGTGTATGGGATTTAGGTTTTCCTATATTAACTGATATACCTGATGCCAGCTTTTGGATAGATATAACTTTCTTTCAGGGACTGTTGGCTAAAGCTTTTTTTTTATATTTCTTCGTTGCCTTTTCCAGTGCTTGCCTTGTGAGAAAAGGAGATTCTGCAGATATGGAGGAAATAGTAGTTTGTTTCTTTGCAAGCATCTAACTTATTTAATTATTTTGAGGCTTCTCTTTCTTCCTCTTTTAACTTCATACCCGAAATTGTGTTTTTTCGTAAAGAACGCATCAATATTTTTGACATTTCTCTTTCATCTGAATTTTATAGAGGCTCTGATTCGCTCGACTTCTTCTTTTCCGTTCTGAAGCTGTCAAAGGAGCTATTTTGCTCTAAATATTTCATATTAGTTTGATATATTTATTTACTCTTAACTGGAAATTTAAATAAACACTAAAATAGTTAAGTTTTAAGCTACATTAATCTTTTTTTTTAAATTGTTACCATAGTCACATTCAAACTGTTACATTAGTCACACACCTAAAATGTTACGTTAGTCACACTAATATTTTTTTATTAAATATATCTAAAATAAATCTTTTAGGATTTTCAAGTAGATATGATATAGACATAAGAAAGTAAAGAGCTACGGTATTTAATTATTTTTAGTTCAGTTTTAAAATAGAAAACACTGCATTTTTGTAACTAACGTAACACAAAACAAAAGAGTAAAGTACTCAAGACAATTAAAATGCTTACCTTATAAACTGAAGCAAAAAAGTTATTAATTCAATCAGATATAACTCTAAACTTTCATAAGAAACGTAATTCTTCTAAAAATTCACAGAAATTCTAACATTATGCACGAAAACAATGACCAATGTTTTTTAGTGTTTACTAAGCCTTTTCTGCAGCCATGTACTTACAGAGCTCCAACATAAACACCAAAAAGGATTTTTCAAAATTTTTGCTAGATTCATATACTAGAAAGTATGTTGAATAAAATGATAGGTCACAGTTAAGTCTTTAAGGTACTTTTATTTTTTAGGCTGAGGTTGACATTTCTATGGAATGATCCTATATTCATTTTGTAAATTGCAATCTATCTTAGCAATTTCACTCTAGGCCACATTTCACTGCAAAATATTTCGCAATAAATTCATTTATGCACTTTAAAACTACAAGGTTAAGTTGAGCTAAATGCATCTAACTAAGCCCTAAATTGATGGATGCCTTTTTTTCCCACTGTGCCGCAAAATGCCGAATATATTCTGATGCACAAAAGTTCAGAACAGGTTGCGGAGCACTGACCTAGAGTGCCAAAAAATAACCGAGGAAATGTAAGCACTTAGAGAAAACTTAAGTACCGAAAGACTAGCAACACCTTCCACATTATCATTGTAATCAAAACCCAATTTCGTTTTACTCCTGTTTTACTATTTATAGCATTTATAAACCCAGCTCTGTAGGTCGAGAGAGATGACATTCCCTTCCCATACGCTGCAATTTTAAAAACAAAATTTTAATTCGTTCATTTTGTAATATGCAATCTATCTTAACTATTTTTTTCCACATTCCATTGCATAATATCTAAGCAGCAAATTAATTGTCTACATTTTAATTACTTTAAATGCACCTAACAGAACCATAAATGAACGGATACCTTAGCTTCATTCGCCGTGCTCAAAATGGCGGGCGTATTCTGATGCACAAAAGTTGCGGAACACTGACCTAGAGTGCCAAAAATTAACCGATGAAATGTAAGAAGCACTTAGCGAAAACGAAAGCACCGAAATACTAGCAGCACCCTCCACATTATCATTGCTATCAAAATCTTATTTCGTTTTACTCCCATTTTACTCTTTATAGGATTTATAAACCCGGTCATGCATGTCGAGAAAGATGAGCATTCCCTCCCCATAGGCTGAAATTTTCAAAATAGAATTTTAATTTGTTCATTTTGTAATATGCAAGCTATCTCAACTATTTCACTTCGGGCCACATTCCATTTCATAATATCTAAGTAGCAAGTTAAATGTGTATATTTAAATTATTTTAACTGCACCTAACAGAACCATAAATGAACGGATACCTTTGCTTCACACACTGTGTTGCAGAATGGCGTGCATATTCTGATGCACAAAAGTTGCGAAACGCTGACCTAGAGCGTCAAAAATTAACCGATGAAATGCAAGCACTTAGCGAAAACTAAAACACCGAAAGACCAGCAGCACCCTCCACATTATCATTGCAATCAAAATCCTATTTCGTTTTACTCCCATTTTACTCTTTATAGGATTTATAAACCCGGTCCTGTAGGTCGAGAAAGATGAACATTCCCTCCCCATTTGTGCAAGGAAAATCACATCAACTATCTGATTTCCCACCTTGGAAATCCAATTCTGTCCTCTGATGACACTGGCCCAGACCCCTCTGCAGCACTAGTACACTGCTAATTGCATTTCAGGAGACGTGTAGGTGAACATGACGGGAGCAGTACCCCTGACTTCCATCTGCATTGGAAACGCTTGGTGGAACTTGGCCGTTGTACTCGGGGTAAAATAGCATGAAAGCGCGAAGAGCTTTGTGCATTCGTAATAAGCTTATACTAATCCAAATATAGAAAAATCACGGCATTTATATTGTAATCTTGTTTTAGCTCTCACTTATCCATTTTTTTTAATTCAGTTAATATGAAATGACTATTAAAATAATGCTTCATTACTCGTAATCTCTAAAAAAAAAAAAAAAAGCAGCGAAACTATCTACACCAGGAAAAAAGGCACTTGCTTACTTTATTTATTTATTTATTTTCTGGCAGTTTAAATTTAATAAAAATTTTAAACATTTTACTCGCTATTTCTAAACGTCTTTGCATTAGAAATCTTTTTATTTTTAAAGTACCGTAAAATGGGGTGTATAGGAACAGCGGGGTCAATCGGAACAAAACTTCCCAACCGTACAAAGAAATTCTTCATAAATATACTATTGGGTATTTTTCGCCATGAATTTTTTTTTAGAAAGGTAAGATCATAGGAAGTAGGAAAAAAATACTTTTGTCAATCTGGCAACGCTACTGGCTTCTAAAGAGGGCTGCACGTTGAATGCTATAAAACATCACATTTTCATAGACTGCAAAACTTCATATGCAAGAACAAACCTTCTTATATTTAAAAACTATGAGTGGTATGTTTCAATTATACATGTATCTGAACAACAGAATACCACATTAGAATTTACATTTTTTATAAATTGTGTCATAAAAGTGAAGAATTCTGAAAAATGCCATGGGAAAAAAATTTGCGGGGTGAATCGGAACACTTAGTTCTGTTGTTCCAATTCAAACTTATTTGAAGGAAATTGTTTGAAAAATCAAGATTCTAACCCCAATTCTTCTAATCAAGACAGGGACAAGGATTTATTACTGTTTATCCCTTCTCGTGAGCAACTAGATCTTAGAATGACAAAAGTTACAGATTTCAAAAGATTTTTTCTCCAGGAGACTTTTTTTTTACTTAAAATAAAAGGGAGAAAGTCACATAGACTTTATGTAGTAAACGTCCAGCACACAGAAAGTGATGAATAAGTGAAAAAATCTTTCAGGACAATCCCCGAAACCCAGAAATTTCAAAAAACTAAAGAAAAGGCAGAGTTCATCCCAGGAGATGTTATGAAAAAACTTAAGCCAAGTCACAATTGCTAGTTTTAAGGACAAGTACATATTTGTGGACGACATGAGTGACTTCCATTCATGTTAAATCTTTGCATTTCAATTCAAAAGCTTTTCTTAAAATTACTTTTCATTTTTCATAAGTTCAAAATTATTTTGAATTTTCACAAATTATAAACGTTTACTGGTACTGAAATTATACATTTATTTGACAGTAATTATCTGTTCTTATTCTCCCCCATCAATATTACTCATGTTTGTGAGACCTATTACAGATTAAATTGAAAAAAATAAAAATTTTAACAAGTGTTCCGATTGACCCCTATCAGCGGGGTGATTCGGAACACCCATAATTTGCTATATATTTTAATAATAATTGCTCAAAATCTTTTGTCTTTGCTTGGAATATCAAAAGTAAAGCAAGACCAAAGTTTTTACCCAAAAAATCAAATTAAAAAAAAATCTTTTAATTGCTTTTTTTACAATCAAAGCTGAAAAGTGTTCCGATTAACCCCATTTTACGGTACTTGTTATATTATTTATAAAATAAGTGTACTAACAGTTATAATGCACATACTTTATCAATTAGATAACAATTTATTAATAGTTTTTAATGAATTATTATAAAAATAGTGCTTTATTAATACCTAAAAACATCAGCAAAACTGTCTTTTATAGAAAAAATTCATTTATTTATTTATTTTTTAAAATTTTTAATTTAATAAAAATTAGAAATATTTTATGCGTTATTTCTAAACGTCTTCACATTAAAATCTCGATGTTTTTGAGTATTTTTAATAAAATGTATAAAGTATGTGTACTAATAGTAAATATATTGAGCTTTCTTATGCTAAAAACACGATAGATGAGCTTAATTTTATTGTAAATCTGATTGCTATGAAACATTATTAAAAAATATTGCTTTCTGCTGTCAAGGGGATAAATTTTTGATGTTGATCGCAACTGTTCTGGTGATACATTTTGGATCATATTGACTTTTCATATTAGTTTATTTTCAGCAAATATCAAATAACTTCATATTACTACAAGATTCCTGCGTGTTAATTATATTTTTTGCCTTTTTTGAATGCTAAACTTAAAAAAAAAAAAACAGTCTAGTGGAGCATTTGCAAAGAAAACTGCTCCACATTTGTATGTTGAAAAAAACTCAAAAAAAAAAAAAAAAAAAAAATCCTGAGCAAAATTCGACGTGGTATGTACTATTGTCTAACTGTAATTGCTTTATATTTTAGGAAAAAAAATTTTTAAACATTCTATTTACGTAGCATTTATAAAACTCGTCATTTAATTATTTGCTTATGTCTTCACTTTTTCATAAGGTTACTTACACTAGCAATAACTTTGATAAAGTACGTAGATGTAATTTAGAGCCTGATTGTTGAAAGGTCTGTCTCATAGAATCCTCAAAAATTTAAAATTTGCTTCTTACTTCGTAAACATAACGTAGCAAATATACTACAAGAATCACTTTTTGCTTAGCTTGAAAACTAAGTACAGTTGTTTTGATCCGCCAATAGTGCTTGATACACAGTTGGTAGTACTTTGTGCTGTGTCTGAGACTATTTGCAAAGTGCCATGTTTCTTTCTTAACTAAAAGCACTTTTCCTAATGAGAAGGAAAAACTAGATAGAAATTTTGATATTGTTTTAAGTGGATGCACAGCCCATTGTTTCTTTTAGAGTTCATCAAATATGGTAGACAATGAATTTCTAAATTCTTTACAAGGGATGATAAGAGCGAGAAAACTTCGTGTATAAAACATACTACTTTGTTTACCACAATGACTACTATGGTATCTGCATGTAAATATATCTCTGCATTTCGTAACATTTTAATCAAAATATGTGTGCTGTTTTCAGGATAAATGCACACGTTAGACGTGTTTGTTAGGTGGTTGATTTAGAGCTACATCTGCTGCTGGATAATTATGTTTGTTCCAACTGTGTGTCACGTTTTTCTTATTTTCCAACCACAAAAATTCAAACTATGTTCTTTTTAATCGACACACACACACACACATTGACATTAATATTATGGTATGAATGAATTGTCTTCAATTACGATTATATGGAGCGCTTTTCAGTTGTTTACTATTCTTAATTTGTTTTCCGCTCTTTCCCAGCTTTATTTTCCCTTTTATATAGAATGCTTCTGTTGTTTTCTATTTTTTTTTTTCAGCTCTTTTCCATTTCTCTTTTCTCTTTTATGTTTAATAATTTATTCATTTGTTATTGAATTAATTAATTTATTTATTATTTACTTTTTTTATTTATTAATTTATTTGTTATTTATTTTCAATTTATTTACTCATTATTTACTTTATTTTATTTATTTATTTATTTTCATTTATTTATTGTTTAGATTCAAAAAATTCATATTCTTTATTCATATTGCAGACTTATACAACACTGTGAATCAGCAAAATTTCAAAACGCATGTGTCGAGATTTTTTCAGCCCATTTTTCCCCATGCGAAGGTTCGAAAAAAATCAAGTAATCCCTACGTACGCCTGTGGGAACAGCACACTGCAGAAAGAGCAGCCGTAATCTTCCCAACAGAGCCTGTGTCTGCAGCGGTGAGGATTACGGTCTTTCGCTTGGATAGCTCTCTTGTCGATGCTGGCTCGGCCACTAGTTTGTAGAGGGAAAAAAATGCTTGGTATTGATACGTTTTGTTGGCGATACAGTAACATTGGAAGGTACCCTTTTTTGCGATAGAAGGTAGAAAATCCATGCAAAGGATCACGTCGTTTTATAGTAGCTAATGAATCAGAAAAGCGAAAAAAAAAAAGATTCAGGTGCTCATGCTCTACGTAAAAATTTTTGTTTTAAGAGTTGACAGATTTTTTTGTACACTGTAAAAGATGAATGTTATATCTACAGTATCATACAGCTAATTTTATGGTAATAAACTGTAAACTTACTAATTTTACTGTAATAAACTGTAAAATTACTCCTTTTACACAGGGCCGTCATTTCAAGTTTTTCCAGGGGGGGGGGTCAAAGGGTAAAAACACAATACAATTTCCCCAGAAAACAACAAAAACCACGCCCACTTATATGTAAATAGATTGATTTCTCAAAAGGGGGGGGCAATTGACCCCCCCTTGCCCCCCCTAAATGACGGGCCTGCTTGTACAGTTTATTACCGTGAGTTTTAGTTTTAAATCAAAACCACTGCTTCCAGTATTATACCGCTGTTTTTTTAGTATAATATAGCCAAATTTTACGGCAATAAATTGTAAAATTTCTAACTTTACTGTAAGAAACTGAAATTGCTAGCTTTACATTTTATTACTGTGTATTTTGCAGTTTTAAATTGGAACCTCGGTTGCAAGTATTATACTGTTGTTTTTATATGCAGCTAAATTTTACGGCAATAAGCTGTAAAATTTCTAACTTTAAAGTAAGAAACTTTTAAATTGCTAGTTTTGTAGTTTATTACTGTGCATTTCGCAGTTTTAAATTGGAATCTCGTCTGCCAGTATTATACTGTAAAAAGAACGGTTATTTTTCTGCAGTGTACCCGTGTATTTAAAGTATATTTCTGCTGTGTGAAGTTAAAAAGTGGTGTTTGTAAATTTTTCATTTTTCATTTTTATTCCCGTCATCTATTGTACTTAAGCGTTATTGTACAAGCTTGCTCATTTTTGTTTCAGCTACAAATAAAGCACGAAAAAATTGTCGCATTCTAACATTTCCCTTTATTAGTATGGAATCCAAAACACATTTTTTCAAATACCTCAAAAACTCATTTTTGCAGAGACTATTTTCTTGTTGCTTTCTTTCAATTTCTCTGTCAAAAAAGTATATAATCTGAAAGTTATAGAAAGGAAAAGTATTAAAGTCTCTTTTCAGGTGTAAGCAAATGGTTTTAAAGATTCAAAGCTAAACCGGATCATAGTTTGGGTAATTGCCGCCCAATACATGGAGTTCATCGAACCGCCGTGATCAATATCCTACTATGCAGATTACACTGATTCTATAGCACATTGCTTCAAGAAGTACTAAAGCACGAAAAACAAAATAAGGTAAAATAATCAAACCAAATATTTACATTCTAATTATACTTTTCTTAAACTCAAGCATATTTTGTCTGTATGTGTGTCCTATTTACTGAAAGAAATTAAACATTTCAATACACGGTTTGGTTGTTTTGGGTTGATTGTCTGTGCCTTCAATCCAGAGAACTTAAGAATCCTTCTTCGGTAGATTTTTCACTGATGAAATCTGCACATCGGATGCTTTGTAAAAATAGATGTTGTTTTTAACAGTATAATGCAGTTAATATTATTGTAACAAACTGTATAACTTTCTAATTTTGCAGTAATAAACTGCAAAGTTACTAATTTTACAGAAATAAACTGTAAAATTGCTAATTTTACAGTTTTAAACTGGAACCTCTGCTGCCAGTATTATACTGTAAAAATAACAGTTTATTCTTGCAGTGTGCAGACACACCTT
The DNA here is from genome assembly GCA_038373865.1 of Uloborus plumipes. NCBI lineage: Eukaryota > Metazoa > Arthropoda > Arachnida > Araneae > Uloboridae > Uloborus > Uloborus plumipes. Next base: position 40,826 of record JAXGGA010006273.1, read on the forward strand.
ATTCTCTGATATTACTTTTCTATTTGAACATTTTTTCTCTTCATTTTGAACCAGTTCCTAATAACTTTTGAGTGAAGAGCCCGATTACACGAAACAATTTTTGTTGAGAAAGGCATATTTTTCGTTTTAAAAATCACAATTAAATGCTAAAATATATGTTAGATATACATTTGCAGTCTTAGTAAATGAAGAGAAAGTGGATCAGATGCTAGACTGTTGATGTTGGTAAACAGGAAAGCAAGCTCATTTAGCTTTTAACAAAACTAAATAGATCTTTAAATATAGCTATCACGTTGGGAAATTTAATACATAATTGAGGAAGCCAAAATAAACTGTTTGTAATTTCCTTTTTTTCCTAAATTTTCTTTGTCAACTGCTTTTCTTTGAAATTTATTAATGAATTTTTGTAAAAGATTAATTTTGATGCCCTAAATTCTACATTTACAAGCAAAATATCGTTCGCGTTTGTTTTAACAAGAAAGAACTATAGAAGAATATTGACCACTCTTTAATTATGACTTTCCTCTTTCCAGAAAGTTAAACAATTAAATAAAACCAATACCTACAAAATATATGAACTGCAAAATTATCACGAAAATGACCAAAACGATGTTTTTAAAAGATGGACTAAGTTTAAAATTTAAAGCTTTTTCGAAAATAAGTTTTCAAAAAGACTCATTAAAAATTATTTGATGGCTAGGCTACTACAGTAGAGAACCAATTATCCGGGATGTTTGGGACCACAGCTATCCCGGATAACTGAATTTCGCGGTTTTCTGAATCGCTACGAAGCGATATTTGCCAATTGTTTATAAAACCCAAGTTACTATAACAAATAATTGCATCCTGAAGAGAAAACGATCCAGAAGTGCTTATAGATATTACAATATTAAAAATTTCTGAGCTATATGCCACACTAATATGGTATCTATGAAGAAACCGTTCATATTCATTTAGGTATTTCAAAAGAAAAAAAAAGAAAAGAAAAAAAAAAAAAAAAAAGCTTTTCGTTTTTTAGAAATTGCAGAAAATGCGTATTTTAAAAAGTGGCGGAAAAATCGATAAAATGTTGCCGGTTTTCTGGTTTCCCGGTATTTTGATTCCCGGATAAAAGGTTCTGTACTGTACTAGGATACTACAGAAACATTTCAAATTAATGCAAAAGTTTTTTCCATAAATTAGTATAAACATGTAAGGAAACAAGTACGTAAACAAATAAAATGAAATAAAAATTACAAAATAACTGAATAAAAAACATCAATGTGAGGCTACAGTTTAAATCTTTCTATGAAGCTTAAATGCTGGAGAGCTAATCATTTAGCAGGCTTTAAATATATGAACCATATATTCACTAAAATGTGGCACGCTATGAGATTACTTCCCGCAATGCAAAATTGGTACTGCTTATGCCAAAAATGTTATTGAAACACGACTTTCCGTGTTATTTTAAATATGATGTACATATAGCTTCAAACTAGATGCACGCTTCGGCAAGCCACAAACTCGTCGAAATATTCATAAAACTAAACACACGCTCCTATGTTCCCTTGGAGGCCTATTTTCCTCTTCTCCGAAAGAACCAGTCTCCCCAACCTGTCTTTAGGGGGTTAGAGAGCTTCTCCAATTCCCTGACCATCCATCCGCACAGGAATCCATCCCAGAAACGACTGGGCTAGGATTGAGGAGAGGCAGCAAACCGTGCACCCAGCCGTTTTTTTTTATATATATTTCATCCCTCCAGTGTAGGTACATCCCCCACCTAGGGTTTGGATGCCCTGATCACTCCCTTTTGTGCGGTAGCCTGTTGACTCAGTGCCTTTGGGGTTGTGGTTTACCAAATCCTACTTTTGTTGCCAGAGATCTCCCTTCAGACCTTGCCAGCTACATATTTTCCTCCTATCTTTGACAGCCCCTTTCAAATGAGCAACCTTTCCACAATCTGAACTGATGCTTGAGGCAGCCAGATGATCTTGCTCTGCTTTCCTGCTCGTTATTTTTGAGAATAGTGGCCGTTGAATTGAAAACGTCATTAATTTCGATCGATGTGGTTACTTATTGGAAAGTTGAGGATAAGGATATAAGGTTTTCAGAATGATGGCTGTCTTACCGAAATACACCTTTAGAAACTATTCGGCTGAACGTTGTTGCTCTTGTTGTAGAGTCTGGGTTGGCACGTTAGTTCGAATGTTTTCAAGGAGGGAGGGGGGGAGCAAAGGGCTATGGCCTGAGTTTTAATTACATCAGAATAGAATACAAAACTACGACCATTTAATTCTAGAATGGATCCCCATAAATGACAGGAGTCTGGAGAAGATAAGCTAGTTTTTTAGTCCCAAATCAAAGCCTTAATGTAGCATTTAATGGTGGATATTATTTGAAAAGGAGATTGCATAATATCGTTCAAATGAATTTTCATATCATCATCAGGAAAACGCTGTTTGTAATGGAATTTTTTCCGCCTACTCTTTCTCTCTCACACACACACACATACAACATACAAAGAGAGAGAGGGGGAGAAAAGAAAATAAAAGAAAGAAAAAGACAAATTTGCAGAAAAATATCGAAAATTGCAAGTGAAGATAAAATTAACCTAAGTGCAATTTTACTTTAAAATTAAAAACCATAAGTCATTCGGTCTTAGAAAGATGAAACTGATGTAACTTATGTGTAAGCGATACATCTAAGGCTATTTTTACCTTTTTATCAGCACGAAAATTGACGAATTAAAACAGAAGCAGTCATCTTATCAGTAAATTACCTTGTTCAGATGATATAGATTCTATTTTGTAAATTTTGCTCTGAAATATTTTAATACGTGCAGTTGTATTTTTACCGATCTATTTTGCTATTAGAATACCAAAAAAATTTTTTGAAAATGATTCTTATGGTTGCTGCAGCGTTACAACGTCATTCTAGAACAACGTAAAAAATAATTTTTCACATACAAAAACATAAAAGCAAGGGTAAAAAAGAAAAGAAAGGAAAGCTAAGAATGGCAAAAGATTGTAATGAATACGAAATTAAATATCAGTTTAACTTCTTAATGTACAGTAAGAATTTTTGTCGTGGTTTTATATTTCAGGAGTGTAAAATCGAGAGTAAGTAATCAGTTGATGACAGTAAAATCAGTGAATGATAGTAATAATTAGTAAAAAATAAACGTACAGTTGCGTAATTAGATAATATGAATCAAGAATTAATTTTATAACTGTTGTTTGAAGTAAGGATTGTGTGCTAACTTCTAATGTTTGTGTTTAGTGCAATTGAACTCAATTTCAAATAAATAGTATGGCCTAAAAGATCATTATTTTGACTACAAATGATACATTATAACTATTCCAGTATTGCGTCCTTAATATTAATTAATAGATATTCTATTTGTCAATTAAGTGAAATGTTAATGAACCATGCATCAGTGATTTGAATTGTAATGTTCTATGCTCGAATCAACTTAATTAACTCCAGAATAATCTTCATTATAGCACTTGCTCATTAAACAGTGAACTGAAACGCTTGCATTTGAAAATGATACGGTTTAATATGTAAGGTTAAAGTCATAATGTAAGTTAGTGCTAAGTTTATTAAAGGAATCTGTTTCTATTTGCAGCTTCTGGTTGCTTTATTACACAAAGTGATACCAAGTACTATATATGGAGCTTCTTAGTGTTATACATAGCGTCACGAACTGCACTGTAAAAAATGAATGCTGTTTCTACGGTATAATACAGCTAATTTCATAGTTTTAAACTGTAAAAATTGCTAATTTTACGGCAATTAACTCAAATTTCTAACTTTACAGTAAGAAACTAAAATTGCTATCTTTATAATTTATTACTGTGCATTTTGCAGTTTTAAATTGGAAAATCGGCTGCCAGTATTATACTCTTGTTTTTACTGTATAATACCGCTAAATTTTACGACAATAAACTCTAAAATTCCTAACTTTACAGTCAGAAACTAGTAAAATTGCTAGTTATACAGTTTATTACTGTGCATTTTAAAGCTTTAAATTGGAACCTCGACTGCCAGCATTATATTGTAAAAACAACAGTTCATTTTTTGCTGTGTATTAAAAGCTGTGGGAAAAGCTTTTTTTTTTTTTTGACATCAGTCTCAGGCAGCAATCTCTAAATCCAAATTTTGCAGCAAAAGTGCTTTATTATACTAAGTGTTTCATACAGTATTGCGAACTGCTAAAAATGTTGAGTTTCATTGGTAGCTGTTTCTATTAACAGCTTTAGATAGCATTCTTAAGCATCTATATACATTGTAAAAAATAGGTGGCGTTTTTACAGTATAATACAGCTAACTTTATAGTAACAAACTGTAAAAATTGCTAATTTTACAGTAATAAACAGTAAAATTGCTGCTTTACAGTAATAAACTGTAAAATTGCACGTTTCACAGCTTATTACCGTGCATTTTACATTTTTAAACTGGAAAGTCTGCTGCCAGTATTATACTGCAGTACTTACAGTATAATATAGTTGATTTTGTAACAATAAACTGTAAAATTGTGGTAATAAGCTGTAAAATTTGCTGCTTTACAGAAGGAAAGTGTAAAATTGTTAGTTTTTCAGTTTATTACTGTGCATTTTACAGTTTCAAACTGAAACCTCTGCTGCCAGTATTATACTGTAAAAACAACATTTTTTTGTAGTGTACTACATTAAACTGCTTTAATGTACGAAGTAATACCAAGTGCTAAAAGTTTTAGGATAAACTTTGTATCAGCAATCGTAGACAGAATTCCTGTAAAACTACTTCACTATTACGAGGTTTCTTTTCAATGATTCCAGGAATTTTGAATTTCAGAGGAAGCTGCTTCTATTCATAGTTTGTTTGTTTGTTTCAAATGGGGCTGCATTTAGCTTCTTGCCATTTGTAGACCTAGTGCATTCCCCAGAAGCGGCATCCACTCTTTCATGTGGCGCCACCATCGGCGGAATACCATTGCCACAAGGATTTTGACGCCCAGTTTCCCCACTAGATGGAGGCACCTGGGCTCTATTCGATGCGAAACTGCACTAGGAATTTAATTTTGCCAAGAGATACTATAAGCCAAACAAGTACTCGAGGGATCTTTTACATGCCGCATAATCATACGACACGAGCGCTGTCGATTTTCTGCATCATGAAAATCCACCGACTGGAGCCGGGTTCGAACCCACGCTTTTGGGCGTAAGAGGCCAGCGTCTTAATCACTATACCACTCTGTCGGCAAAATTCTATGGATAGTTTCAGATGGCATTATTTAAAAGATTTGAGTAATAAAAAAGTATCTTATTGTTCATATATTATAAATGCCAATCTCCTCAATTTATCCTAGAGGGTAGAATATACATGAAATTGTTTAAAATGTTCTAAAACAGTATAGCCCAAGGGCCGGTATTCCATATCCCACCCTCGAAGTTGATAAATGTGGCCCATTGCTATGTTCAATGTTACAAATCGAAAACTACGCTCTGAAAACATTCGAAATAATTAACCATCTTCATTCAGTATGGGGAATGATTGTTACAAATTTAGGCTCTAATTGTTAAAAATTGGTTTATGAAATGCAAATGGAAGTTTTGTATTGATAGAATAAGCATGCATCAATTATAATAACAATTACTAAAAAATACATGCACTAAAAATGAAACATGTAATGCAGCTATGTGTTTGGCACAATAAGTGCAATAGGCTAATGGATAACATTTCAATTTTCCAAACTAAAAAGCGGTCCAAGATTTTTGAAAGAAAACTTGAAACCAGAGTGATGTTTCATTGACTATACACAGTGGTTTGTTTACCATGTCACAATTGTGAGGGGCCCTCACGACTTTAGGGCCAAAAATGCACTTGATTTTTGTTTTGCATGATTCTGAGATAGACAAAGGGACCCTTGAAAATGCATAGGAACGGACATCCAAAACAGTAAATCCATCCTACTCACTATACTGCCGAGCTCAGCTAAGAGCAAAAGTGGTATCTACAGTAGAGCTCAAACTGAGTTTTTACTCTTTAAAGTTTTGCTCCACCATGTTTTTTGGTCCAGATGATAGTTTTTCAGAATTTTTTTGAAAATATTTCCTGTTCTCAAATGACTATAAAGCTTTGTATTTAGGTAAAATACGCCACCTGGTGGCAATAACTCAATTTTGTTAAAAAGTGCTGATGCCGCTTTTGTGCTTAACACGGCAGTATAGAGCAATTCCACGGTAACGTACTCGTATTATCAGTTTTTAACAAAGCAGCTTACAAAGACTAGAAATATGCTAAATCCTTGTTTTATTTCAGGCATTTTATGAAGAACAAGGTCCTTACTACTATCTAATGCAGTAAAATTTTGCAGATTTCTATTGAAAGTATTTAACTATTATTTTCTGCGCATCGGACGTATCTCGTAGTATACGTCCTACGTATCATTGTTTCTGGAAAAAAAATAATTTTGTTTCTAGAAAACTTCAAAATTTATCTGTGTTTTATAGAAGTAGAGTCCATGTTCTTTACAATATTCATACGACGAAACTAGAGTTTAACATACTTGGAGTCTTTGCACGCTGTTTTGTGCAGCAATTGATGTTTCTTATTAAAATAGAATTGCCGTATAGCTAAATAGGAACCAAATCGCTGTCAGAGTTTCATGGGGCCGGTTATCATATAGTTTCGGATGACCAAATTCATGTGAATTAAAAGGGGTCATGTGAGGGGCTCCTGTTACGTCACACTTCGTGAGGGTGGTCACGAACTATCGGTAGTGTCATCTCGCCGAGCGCGTGCCATCGTTCCCCTGGGAACGGATGTGTTGTCCTGGTAACGGACATTCAGAGATTGGTGGGACGGATAAGATTCCTCCCCCTTTCTTAAGGGAAGGAGATCCCTAGCGCACGATAATGTCCCCCCCCCTCTACTTTCTCCATGCTTTTATTGTTGACTGATGGGAGTTGATATTTCATGGCCATGAAAACATTCTGTTCTTGGATGGAACTTCATAGGAATCAAAATGTACTTTTTTATTTGTGTTCTTGCGAGCAATCATACATCATTCTGGGAATATTAACAAATAAATCCTTTCCTGTATTGTTAAATGTCTGCTTTTTACAAAAAAAAAAAAAAAATCAGATGAACTTCAGTGCAATTGTACGATACTAAATGTGTCATATTATGCAACTCCAAATTGTTGTGCTTCACCTAAATGTATGCTTGATTGGATTTGTATTGGAAATTGTAATCTGAAGCACCCCTTTACATAACACAAGTTACTGAATAATTCGTCGGCTATTTTTTAAAAAAGGTAAAAAAAGGAAGAAAAAGCTAGTTTTTGTGTGTATGAATTAGAACAAGCGAAACATTAAAAAGCATTCTACAAAATTAGACTTTCTCTCTGTCTCATAGCAGCGTCCTCATGATTTTACGAAAGAGTTTCTTATGCATGTACATAAATTTATCGCTTATAAAGTAAGTCTCAATGCATTATTTTTTATAAACTTATTAAAAAATGAAAAATTAAATTTAACTATGATAGTGGTCCACAGTCAAGACACAATCCACCCCGTAATATTGAAGGAGACAACCAATATCATGATAAAAAGAGAGATGGCAGTGCGTAATAGTATGTGCCCTAAAGTTGAATGGGAGATGCACTTCCACTTGTTATAACGAAACCTAATGAATGTAGGAAGATAAAATAATTTGAGAGTGATGCAAAAAATGTCGACAAAACACTACTCGAGTGCTAAAAGAAAGTAGAGCTATGCAACAGTTTCAAAATTTTGACAACCATTAAGAGCTATTTTATAAACAATTCTAATTACCTGAATAAGTATAGGTAAAAGTTTCACGTTAAAGAACATGGAGCGACAAAATGAGAAAAGGAACAAACGGTTAATTGCTTGCAATGAAAAAGAAAATGCGGATATTGTGGATTACAAAATGAGCCTTATGTTGTTCTATCAAACAAGAAAAAGTCCAATTGAACGACCTAGATATCTTTGAATATAACGGGCACTGTGCAATAAACAAATAACAATTATAATCTACATCTTCTGAATTGCAATGCATTTCCTAACTCGCAACAGGAGGATGAATTTTTAATTACTTCGTGCTGTACGCAGTTGCAGAGCTAGTCTAGTATTTATACGTGATTTACTAAGTTATAGTTGGGAAATAATCAACTTACTAAACGGTATGTTTGAAATAAAAATAGTATATCGTTGTTATGAAGTTATGTCCCTAACAGCACTGTGACAAAAATGTGACTCAATTGTAAAAAATGTGCTTTTACGGGTGTGAAACAAATATGTTTAAATCAACTACTGCTGCATTCTACTCTTTTTATGGGTTTGAGAGAAGAAGCTAGTGGAAAAAAAAGCCAGATCGATTAAAGCACTCTCTAAAAGACTAACAAAAAATAGTTTTATTTCTTTTAAATGTCCCTAACTGTATGATTGTGAATATAATAAGCATATAGAATGTAAAAATGATAATCTTAGTCTATGAAAAGAAAACTGACTAACTTCAAAATAATAATAATAATAATAATAATCATTATTATATTATCATTATTATTGTTATTCTTATTATTATTATTTATTTATTTTATTGCTGTTATTATTATAATAATATCTAAATATAAAGGGAGAAACTCAACTTGCTTATTGTGTTCTGAAAGCTATACAGATTGTGTGACCTAAACCTGATACGGCTCTTAATGAAAAAATTTACTAGAAAATTGTGAAGAGCGGTCAAGTAAGACCAGTTAGTATTTCGTGATTGCTCAAAAAAAAAAAAAAAAAGAGAGAGAAACTTAGCATTGAGTCTGATGTCACACATAAATGAACATGTAAAACACTGGAAGTTCAAAGCTAATTTAATGTTTGATGAGTCATGAAACTTGAATACAAACAGGAAGCACTAAGTTTTTTTTTCTTTTTTTTTTTCCGCTGAAATAATATCTAAAGAAATGCTAGGTAAGAAAAATAAGAATAACTATAAAAATTGCTTACGCATGTTTCGGAGTTACGTATAATCTCTTTTTCAGTTTTCAGGATGAAAAGTAGAAGTTTCTGCCTTTGTTGTGTTTTCATTTAGAAACCCCCATCTTTTCATTGAAAAGACGGTAACTTGAAACCTTATAAAAGTTTTAAGGTACAGTCTCTTAAACTCTTTTAGTTTTTTTACTCTTCAAGTTTTACGCATTCAAATTCATAGACGCTTTTTGGAGATTTCATTTTACACTATGCAGAGATTACTGTTGTATAACCATTTTAAAAATACATCATATCAAAAAAAAAAAAAAAACATTAAGTGCTCCAGAAGTGATCAAGATATGTCCTGATCCGGGTAACTTCTGATTATTGAAAATGAAAAATATTTCAAATTTTATTTTGATTTCCATGGAACTACATAGGACTTATCTCATGAGGGATTAATTGTTCTGAAAAACATTAACATTCTTCCTCGAATAGGTTTTTTCTCTCATAAAATGAATATTTGCTTGTTGAAAATTGTTGTGTCTTGAACCTGACAACTCTGTTATCATACCCGCTGGAGAAGCTCGAGTTAGAGTTCGGTATAAGAATCAAAGTAGCACCGAAAAGATTTATTTAGTAAATGAAAGAATGAGTGCAGTATTTGGCAGGGAATGGTTAAGGAGTTTCTCTCTTGACTGGAAAGAAATCAAGACTGTTCGTGCTGATAAATCTGACTTACGCAGCAATAATTTACAGAAATTATTACAGAAACATGAGCAAATTTTTACTCCAGGAATAGGGAAATTAGAAAACTTTAGCTGTCGTCTACAGATGAAACCTGGTTTCAAGTCAGTATTTTTTAAGCCTCGACCAGTACCATTTGCTCTAAAAGAACGGATAGAAGCTGAACTTGCGAGACTAGTGTCTGAAGATATTATCGAACCTGTTAAATATAGTGATTGGGCAACTCCAATTGTACCTGTTGTGAAGCAAAACGGCAAGTTGCGAATCTGTGGAGATTATAAAGTGACAATAAATCCTGGACTAAATACTGAGCAGTATCCATTACCTAGAATTGAAGATATTTTCGCTACTTTAGCCGGTGGGGAGACTTTTACTAAAATAGATTTAACCGAAGCATATCTACAGATGAAGGTTGATGAAAAAGATCGCCACTTACTTACTATAAATACACATAAAGGACTATTTAGGTACAAACGAATGAACTATGGAATCGCTTTAGCACCTGCTGTTTGGCAACGTAGTATTGAACAAGTGTTATCCGGAATACCAGGAGTACATGTATTTTTAGATGATATCACAGTAACGGGCTGTAACGATCAAGAACATCTAACAAGATTAGAGCAAGTATTACAGAGACTTTCTGAACATGGCCTTAAAGTGAACAAGAGCAAGAGTGAATTTTTCAAAGATTCCGTAAACTTTTGTGGTCACAAAATTGACAAATTCGGACTGCACAAAACTCAAGAAAAAATTGAAGCTATTTTGAAAGCTCCAGTTCCGATGAATTCATCTGATTTAAAGAGTTTCCTAGGACTTGTGAATTATTATGGAAAATTCATACCTAATTTATCCATTTGCGTTGCTCCACTAAATAATTTACTTAAGAAAGGAACGAAATTTCGTTGGACCACAGAATGCGAGAACACCTTTAGGATGTTAAAACAAGAGATATCATCCGGAAGAGTTTTATGTCATTACAATCCAAAGTTACCCATTGTACTGCAAACGGACGCGTCACCAGTAGGGATTGGAGCTGTATTGAGCCATATTTTAGAAGATGGTTCGAAGAAGCCAATCATGTTTGCTTCAAGATCTCTGACAGCAACTGAGCGCAATTATTCTCAAATTGACAAGGAGGCTCTTAGTATTGTTTGGGCAGTGAAGAGATTTTATCAGTACCTTTTTGGACGTCATTTCCATTTGGTAACTGATCATAAGCCACTTGTATCAATTTTTGCTCCAAACAAAAGTCTACCATGTCTTTCTGCTACAAGGATGGTTCACTATGCACTGTTTTTACAAGCTTTCAGTTATACAATCAGGTACCGAAACACTAAGGATCACGGAAACGCAGATGCTCTGTCAAGACTACCATTGAAAACCGAGAATGTACCATATGTTACAGACGCAGATGTAGCTAATATTTCACAAGTTGAAGTGCTTCCAATTACAGCTAGTGAAATTGCTAAAGCGACCAAATATGACAGTAAACTGTTTCCACTTTATGAAAGTTTACGCACTGGAACTGAATTGCCTTTACCGTGGAAAGACAAAGAAGCTGAATTTTCTTTGCAACAAGGATGTATTATGTATGGTCATCGAGTTTGCATTCCTGAAAAGTACCATAAAGTTGTCTTGGAAGAGCTTCATGTAGGCCATCCAGGAATTGTTAAAATGAAAGCCCTCGCAAGAAGCTATTGTTATTGGCAGGGTATAGATTCAAGCATAACTAATTTTGTCCAAAATTGTGCTGCCTGTGTGTCTACTAGAAATGGACCAATAAGAAATAGGCGACATCCGTGAGAATGGCCGAATGGTCCGTGGCAAAGGATCCATATTGATTTCGCTGGTCCGTTTATGGGGAAAATGTTTTTAGTAGTTGTAGATGCATATTCTAAATGGGTAGAGGTCATGCTAATGAAGAATATTACATCGAGCTTAACAATTGAATACTTAAGAGTTCTATTTGCCCATTATGAACTTCCATTGACTGTGGTGAGTGATAATGGTAGAAGTTTCATTAGCTATGAATTTCGTCAATTCCTGAAAATGAATGGCATTAAGCACGTACCTTCTGCACCTTATCATCCTGCTACAAATGGGCAAGCAGAAAAATTAGTTCAAGCTTTTAAAGCATCCTTGAAATCTAGTCAAGGAGATCCTGGGGATATTAATGTGAAACTTCAAAGATTTTTAATGCAGTATCGTATAACCTTAGACTCGTTAACAGGTGAAACTCCAAGTTTCTTATTTTTGAAGCGATGCATTCGTACTAGGCTCGATATTTTAAAACCGAATTTAAGAGAACACGTAATGCAAAAGCAAAGCTCTCAATGTTTGACAGAAGTGACTCGTGAGTTTGTCGAAGGGGAAAAGGTAGCTGCTAGGAATTATGTAGGACCACCTAAATGGAAGATAGGTTTTTTCTCTCATAAAATGAATATTTGCTTGTTGAAAATATTTTAATATTTTAAAAAACAGTTGACCCAAAAAGTATTCGAACTGCTAAAATAAATGTCTCATAATGCAGCAATATCAATAACATGTTACATTTCTATCGACTCTTCCTTTCAAAAGGGAAAAGTCCACAATACTTTTAATAATTGCTTGTTGGATGTCACTTATTGAACAAAATATTACACGAAAAGTAACATACTTATTTCCCATTCTTTCCCAGCCACAAAGAAATACCTGCTAAGCACATACTATTAAAGATGCCTTCCTATTCAACTCCCTCAATAACAGCACGTTTGGCGTGGAAAATGATAACACATTGACAGCGCCTAAAATAGCAGAGATTAACAATAAAGCGAATACTTGGCTATCCGGCCAAAAGAATATCCCCATCGATTGGGCCCTTCTTGTAATCGACCCGAAAAGGCGTCTTCTTTCATTATGCCCGGTGTCAGCATGACTGATGACTGTTTCCCGGACACCTGTCCGATCGATGTTCTGACATCAACCCGGATAATCCAACGCTTGACCTGGGTTCGCACATATGATAAGTCTCCAGCCGTGACAAGCATCATTCACACCCAGCACTCTCTCCACTCGCCTGAACACTCATCCAGATAAAAACTTAAGAGTTCATGGATTATTTATAGCGCTCAAAATGTGAGACGCAAATAAAATATTGATCAATTAGCCGGACTGATTTATCTGATTTCAGTTTGCTTTTCTTTGGGTTTCACCAGTTTACTTTTTATCTCCCTTTATTTTTTTTCTTAAATTTGTTTACTTTTTTTCATTTCCTTATATACTCTTCTCATGGCTTTGAAGGTCTATATTTTCACTTCATTTTAACATCAGGTTAAACTTTACCTTTTAATTGCAGTAACTTTAACACCAGAAGCCAGTCGCATACTGTAAGTAAGCTTCAGTCGTTATTGTTAAAACGAGACAGTACAAGAACGGCGAGACCAATATGGTTTTTCGTTTCTTACTTTCATGCTAATATGATAAGTCTCCAGTCATGGGGAGTATCATTCACACCCAGCACTCTCTCCACTAGCCTGAACACTTATCCAGATAAAAACTTAAGAGTTCATGGATTATTTATAGCGCACAAAATGTGAGACGTAAATGAAATATTGATCAATTAGCCGAACGGATTTATCTGATTTCAGTTTGATTTTCTTTGGATTTCACCAGTTTAGTTGTTATCCCCCTTTATTTTTTTCTTCCACTTGTTTACTTTTTTTCATTTCCTCATACTTCACTGCAAAAATGAAATGTTGTTTCTGCAGTGTAATTCTGGCAGCCGAGATTCCAATTTAAAACTGTAAAGTACACAGTAGTAAACTTCAAAACTAGAGATAAATGTACTTTCGATTTTAATCTGATACTAAAAAATGCGGGGCAGTTGCTAATAGAAATTTACCATACCATGCAATTATACTGTGCGATAAAAGGGCGAAATTCATTACTGAAACATTGGTCACTTAAGACAAAGCTAGACTAAGTTACGGAATAGAAATTTTTCCTATCTACTGCATTTCTAATAAGAATAAAAACACTTTTGCTTGTTAGAATTAAGTTTTTACTCTGGTTCCGATAAAACTATTTTGCTATTTTATATCTGAGCATAGGTGATTTATCAAGAAATTCTGTGAGGACAAACTGTCTGCTGATGGAATACGTTAGAAGGGATCAATTCTTTTTTATTCTTTTAGAGGCATCAACAATGTTTCTTATTTTTCTGTCCATTCCTTAATCTGACTTATTTGAGTCAACGCACTTCATAAGAGAGCTTTTGATGAGTTCAATTTTAAACGTTAATAAACTATCACTGATTAGGATGAGAAAAACTACTACTTGACATTTTTATATCTCATTTCATCGTTTAACGGTTTCCTGATTTGTTTGAAGCAAAAAACAGTTTTAAAAATGAATATGTGTAAAAAAAATCTATTAAAAGTAAAGCTAGTTACCTAACTAAATAATATTTTACGAAATTGAAAATTTAAGTAAAAAGTAATTATTTATGTTTCTCTTTTCCTAAGTATAGGTGCTTTTACGGTAAAGTATTAGGTTTAAATTTTATTTAAATCTTACATCCTTAGTTTATTCTTTCGTTTGTGTTACATAATTTTGTAAAAATACACCGAAAACAAGTTGCTGTTGTAATGCTAAAATTACCGAACTAAATAATATTTTACGAAATTGAAAATTTAAGTAAAATGTTATTTTTTATGTTTTTCTTTTCCTAAGTATAGGTGCTTTTACGGTAAAGTATTAGGTTTAAATTTTGTTTAAATCTTACATCCTTAGTTTATTCTTTCGTTTGATTACCGTGTATATGTTGCATAATTTTGTAAAAATACACCGAAAACAAGTTGCTGTTGTAATGCTAAAGTTACCTAACTAAATAACCCAAGTAGCATCAACTCATCGGATTTTGCTCGGCCGATCAACTAACTCCTCGTAAACTGATCCCGTAACGCACGACGATATCGTTCCGATCAGTATCCGAGCACGGTTTTCGATGAGCTACTTTTCATCGGAAAGCGATATCCTTCCGATCAATTTTCCAGATGAAAATAAGATGAGCTATATTCCATCGGAAAATGATATCCTTCCGATCACTTTTCCCGATGAAAATAAGATGAGCTATATTCCATCGGAAAATGATATCCTTCCGATCAAGTTTCCCGATGAAAATAAGATGAGCATTCCATCGAAAAACGATATCCTTCCTATCAAATTTCCCGATGAAAATTAACCGAGCTATGTGTTATTGGAAAACTATGTACTTCCAATCAAATTTCCCGATGAAAATATGCCAAGCTACAGATTTCATCGGAAAGAGGTCGTAAAGATCAAATTTTCTGATGAAAATTTTCCCAATCTCAAATTTTTGTTAAATATGCAGTGTTGGTCTCATTATTCGTAGACTTGGTAGCGTGGTGGTAGAGCGTTGGCTTTCCGCGCTGATAACTCGGGTTCGATGCTGGAGTTGGCCAGTCGCAAATGGTTGGGGGAAATAAAAAAGAGGTTCCAAAATTCACTGCCACGGAACTAAACTGCGCTCTTTTTTCTTTTTTTCTCTTTTTTCTTTAAATTGATCCAACTCTCATCGTATTTTGATCCAAAATTTATCGCCACGGAACTACACTGCTCGTATATTGATCCAACTCTCATCGTATTTTCATCCAAAATCGATCCTAAATTCATCGGCACGGGACTGCACTGCTCGTAAATTGCTCCAAATCTCATCGTAAACTCATCGGATTTTGCTGCTCGGATTCTGATTGGCCGATGAGACATATTGGAGCAATTCCCGATGAAAACTCATCGAAATCCGATCACCGGCCGATGAGAATCTCATCGGGTTTCGATGAATGGCCGATCATCGGCCGATGAGATTATGCTGCTAGGGAATAACCTACGAAATGGAAAATTTTTGTGAAGTGGCTTTTTTCATGCTTCTTTTCTTATGTATAGGTACTTTTACGGCGAAAGTACCAGGTTTATATTTTATTTTATTCTTATATTATTAGTTTACTCCTTCGTTTAATTGCCTTGTACTTGTTACATAATTTTGTAAAAATACGCCGAAAAAGCTGCTGTTCTGAGCAATCAGCTTTCAAAAATGCACTTTTTTTGGAAAGGATTATCATAAATTTGACCACTATCATGTGTGTGTGTGTGCGTATTATAGTATTAAAACATATTAAAAAAAAAAAAAAAAACCGGGTGGAAGGCACAGAGCACCTGTCCGCAGTTAAGTCGTCCCTTTTGCAGCTTCATTGAGAATTGAAATGTCACTTGGTCTCGGCTGAGTTGGAAACCACTATGACGCATTGCGCAATGTTTTGCTTTTCGAGGGGAGTCTGCAGGGAAAAAAAGAAAATCGTCCCCGGGACAAGTCGCTTACAAGATAAGTGTCGACAGGTTGGAAGATTTTCCGACGATTATGTCAGTGGTAATCGCATCGGACAGAGATCACAGCTTGGGTCTTGAACGAAAGCTTTTTTTTTTAGTCTTTTTTCGCCTTTTGTTTCATCTTGCTTTTTTTTTTCTTATATTGCCCCGTGTTTCAGCAAAAGCGTAAATAAAAACTTGAGGTATATAGTAGGAAATTTATTCCACTGGTGAAGTTCTCGTTATCTGCGAGCCAAGCTCTGCTTTTGAATCTTAATTTGACGGCAGGGTGTAAAGTGTCAAAACTTTTTGCTCACCTGCCTTCGGCTTTGATTGAAGTTTATCAGATTGGAGTGATGGCGGCCTACGCATCAAGCCACATCGATTGTGGAGTTATATTTCCGGTTGCTCGAACCCTTTTCAGCTACCGTTAAAGATATGCTTCAGATTTGGAAAGATTTCAAAAGGACGGAGGAAAGCGTGACCGGAATTTTTCTGAGCTACTGTTAAAAAAGTCAAGTTTTTTTTTTGTCTTCCGCAGTTTAAGATAACAAAACTGAAACACGATCCTAAGTTTTCCTTACATGTTGAAAAAAACTGCGCAAAATAATAGAAACGAGTTAACGTAGTCCAATAAATAGTTCCTCGTTTTGTATAACTATTAAAGCCATCATTTCATAAATTTTCTTTAAAATCTTTGATTTTTTTTTAAAGATTGGACTCTCAAAAAACACATTTAGGAACTTTTAAGGAATTTTTTTACAAGAGTCCATATGTATTTTATGGGACTCTTTTTGAACTTAGAAGAATCTTCAGGAATAGTTTACAAGCTATTTTTTTTTTTTTTTTTTTTTTGCAAAAAGAACTCCACAGTTCCACCAACAATTCAATTTTTATAGTGGAAAGTTTTCGTAAATTTATCGTAACTTGCTGTTTTGTTCGGTTTAGTGCATACGTGGATATTTTCTTTGCTACAATTGAAAATTAGCTCCAGATCATGCAGTCGGTTTTCATGCACTCATCAGTAATTCTGAACACAATTCCGAACACAAATTGAAGCACATACGAAAATATTTCCATAAATTCAATTTGTTTGACTGTGAGAAGCTTACTCATACTCTCCTGCCAAGCAAAAAAAAAAAAAAACAAACAAACAAAGAAAAGCGTACCTTTTCGCTCATAGCATCTTCATAAGTATTTTCTTCTCGTATACATACAATTCATTGATTCTAGCAATTAATATGTTTCTTTTTAATTTAGCTTCAGGTAAATACAATTTGTTTGAGAGATTGTAAGTCTAGTACGTCGAGATTGTAAGCTTTAGTGGTGTCCTCTGCCTTGACTGTGTGTGTATAATGCGTCTATTTTACCGTCAATTTCAATTTGGAAAAGAGCACGAGCAATTGAAGTGCTTCTAAAAATTTATTTTGGATCCAGGGTGCCAGGGTGATGCTTGCACTTTCCCATATAATTTTGAGCCGTCGGGAAGGATCTTCATGCCTTTGGAGTTTCTTGTTCTTAGTGTGGTTACGGTCATCATTATTTCTCGATTGTTTTTAAATTTTGGTTTTTTCCCGAGGGATAGCATAGAGCTTCTGTTTTGGGACTGCGTTGGCACGGAGGTTTGTAGTAGAGAGAGGTGCAGGCATAATTGTTCTGACTTCGTTGACAAGAGTGTCTGCCCGCTGAGTCCTTCTTATATCAACGTGGGAAGGACAGAAAATACGTTTCAAGCGAAAAGTGAAATACTCTGTCACAATTTATAACGTAAAACAACTGAACATTTATTTTATCTTTAATCAAAACAACGTTTTTTATGTTCATTATAGTAGATTTTCATCTTATACTCAAGTCACTTAACGGGTTGATTACAAAAAAAAAGTGGGGGGAAGGGATAAATTAAAAAATATGGATAAAGGATATGCGCTTAACAAGTTCCACGAAATATTTAAAATCAAAAAATGGCTTGTACTAAATTGAGAAATATTTCACTGGACATCAGTAGATCTCAATGTTTAAAATGTTAACTGAATTTTTTTAAATAATTTTATGTAACAAAAATTATTTTTGATAAACCACAAAATATTACAATATGCGATTTTGAAATGACTTGTATTATCAGCTACAGGTTTAACGACTTAGTTGAAATATTGCTAAGTAGGTGGCGCTGAAAACTGTAAAATATTTTACCATTTCACTTTGCCACACATTTCCCTACTAATAATTACTTAGTTTTCGTGTTACTTTTGCTTCTAATGCTTTTACGGTAAATCTATTAGTTTTGATAATCTTATATTTAATTAAAGTTGCCTTACTGTCATGAGGTATGGTATTTTGAATTTCGAACTTGACTTAAAGCAATGAGCTTTTTATCCTTGTGGTTTCGCTCAGGAACGCCCGGCAGCAATGAGCTTTGTACACTTTTACAAAAGTAAAAAATATCTGCACTAGTGACCTGAGAATAAAAAAGGGGAATATAAGTTCATAACAAAATAATATACCATGCAGTTGATTTGAGATGAAAAGTATCAGAAAACATTTTGCAAAATTCAGTAAAAAATATAAATGTGTAATTGACAAATTATAGAATATTCTAAGGGAAGATTTTTGAAGTGAAAACTTCTTTTGGTGCTTCGAACATTTTTCGAGATGGGAAAAGCAGTTGAACTCGCCACTGTGTTATCATTGCCATTACTGACCCCTTTGTATTTAAGTATGTACTTATATTGTGTATGTGTGTACCTGTACATAGCTACACTGCAAAAATGAGCTGTTGTTTTTACAGTATAATACTGGCAGTCGACGTTCCAATTCAAAATTGTAAAATGCACAGTAATAAGCCGCAAAACTAGCAATTTTAATTTCGCACAGTAAAGTTAGCAATTTTACAGTTTACTGCCGTAGAATTTAGCTGTATTATACTGTAAAAACAACAGTATACTACTGGCAGTAGAGGTTCCAGTATAAAACTGTAAAATGCACGGTAATGAACTGTAAAATTTGCAATTTTACAGTTTATCACTAAAATTAGCAGCTTTACTGTTTAGTACTGTAAAATGAGAAATTTTACAGTTTATTACTGTAAAATTAGCAATTTTTACAATTTATTACTATAAAATTAGCTGTATTATATTGTAGAAACAACATTCATTTTTTACTGTGTACAATTGCGTGTTGTCATTTTTTTAGATGGGAAAAACCACAGACGATTCAAAAAATACACACGTAATTGTTCAAGTTTCACTGCTGTCGGCAGTACCGAAGTGAGACGATTTCTTAATTAAAAAATTGAGTTGTTTGTTTAGTATAAAACAAAACCACTCATTTTTAAAAGTTTAAAAACTGAACTAGAAGTTTGCGTTTATCATATCTCCGAATCCTATCAGACATTGAAATATTGGAACCCGTCCCGCCGGCGCTAGTTTTATCCGAAACTAAAGCCCCACGTAGTGAGGAGAAAATACGAAATAAAAAATGCGGCGCCCATCTTTGGAAGATTGCTGCGACCATTGGTTCCGCTTCGATGATAACCGCTTACGCCCCAGCAAACGACTCTTTTATTCATCTCCAAAAATGGTCAACAGGGCACGAGTCTCTGAAGAAAAGTCCGGTCTTCATCACCGAGCCATCATTTCCGAGAACGTGCCTCGCTTCACTTCGCTTCAGCGTCACGTGGACCAGGAGGACGGGAATGGAACTTGACAGTAGATGTGGAAGATGTCATCACGTCCCTGATTTATTTTTTTCCCTCAGCTCACATCTCTGGTAGAAACAGAAAAAAAAAATATTCTGTATTTTGCGACGAACTTATCTTCTCTTGCAGATGCATCACTGTCTGCCCAGTAATCCATCATTTAGTAAACCTGAATATGCATTTGTAAGATTTAAATTGAGGAAGGGAGCGAGTAAAATGATTTTGGAAATAAAAAGATCAATAAAGTAACAGGTGCTGTCACTTTCCAAGAGCAAGAGGATTTGCCTCCACTTGTTTTATTTTAAAAGGTAATTGAAACTCTTATTTATGCAATAAATGTCCGAACATATGTACATTTCGGAAACGAAAGAAAAAACAAAAGTTAGATTCAAATTTATATGCGTGGACAGTGGTCGATGGACGCGTTTCAAGACAAAAATATGCATAATAAGACACGCGAATGATAAATTGGTAGATAACTATGAATAGAAAAAAAACGAATGAATTTATCTGTGAATAAGCAAGTACCAAGATGATAAGATTCATGTAATTTTGGGAGATAAACATTTAAATAATGAAATTCATATGTGGATAGAACAATAAATTTGCATATTTTAGACTAAAGTGTGTGCATGCAATCCTCCCGAAATGGTAGCTTAAAATAAATTTGCGAAAATTGATTCACAATACTTTTGATTAATAATTGTCATATTATAAAAAAAAAAAAAACTGCCGTAAGAGCAGTTTAACAAATATAAATATTGAATAAAAAGTTTTTCAACTGTAGAAAATATTTTCCCGTTGTATCTATTTCATACACTGTAAAAAATGAATGTTGTTTTTACAGTAGAATACAGCTAATTTTATGGTAATAAACTGTAAAAATTACTAATTTTATAGTAATGAACTTAACAGTACTAAACTGTAGGGATGCACCGATAAGCAAATTGGCCGATTACCGATTACCGATTAATCGGCGAATGATAATCGGCCGATTAATCGGCAGAGCCGATTAATGTACGGGTTTATTATTTTTAATATTACCAAATTCACCCTCACTAATTTTACCCTTTCTAATACAATTCCGATTTTTAACAATGGTTACTCATTTGTTTTCGACAAAAGATTTGCTTTTCTCCATTTTTCCATGTTAAATAATTTCAAAATTTTATCGACTTCCTTTGAAATTTTTTAAATATTTTTGTAAATAAAATTACATTAACACACTAGACATAATAGTTGTTAAAACAAATGGGGAGGGGGACTGTGATGAGCACTTTAATTTAGGGGTTTCTTAATTTAAATTTAATTTTCAACTATAAGTAGCCATTTAATTCAGAACTTGTTCTTTGAAAATTAAAGGTTATTTAAAAACAATAAGCTAAAGAGAAAAGTATCGAGACATGAAAAATGTTGCAACATTGTCTATAAGTGTAGATTTATTCAGAATAGGAATATTAAATTATTAAATCATTTATATCAACTGAGAGGCAATTTATTATTATTAATATTATTTTGTATTTCATTCTTTGAATTATTTGTTTTGTTTTTACTCATTACACTTTCGTAAAACGTGTAATTCTTGTTTGCAGAAAATTATCAATTTCTTGTTTATAAATTTATCCATCGTAATATTGTGTTCAAAAATCGTTGAATTAATTTTATTTAAAACATCTTTTCCGCCGGTTGATCAGCAAATTTGACTGAAATGAAATGAAATATTCATGTTTTTGAATTCCAACTTAAAATTTCAGGAATTTGCAGAGGGTTATCTTTTAATTTCCAATCAGTTTTACGTTTTCTATGAACTATTTGTTTTGTTTTTACTCTACACACTTTCATACTGTATGTTATAGTAAGGACTTCAGAAAATTACATTTATTTACTGTTAATAAAACAATTTATCATAGTTTCTTGGTGAGGGTATACTTTAAAAGATAATACAAAACATTTAAAAAATTTGCCGATTAATCGGCAAGATTTTGCCGATTATTAATAATCGGCAGAGTGGCCGATTATGGCCGATTAATCGGTACTGCCGATTAATCGGTGCATCCCTACTAAACTGTAAAATTGCTAGTTTTGCAGTAATAAGCTAAAATTGCTAATTTTAGTTTATCACCGCGCATTTTACAGTTTTAAACCGGAACCTCTGCTGCCAGTATTTTACTGTTGCTTTTGCAGTATAATACAACTAAATTTTACTGCAATAAACTGTAAAATTGCTAACTTTATAATAAAAAACTGTAAAATTGCTAGTGGTACAGTTTATTACTGTGCATTTTGTATTTTTAAATGGGAACATTGGCTGCTAGTTTTTTACTGTAAAAACAACAGTTCATTTTTTGCAGTGTACCTTGTATCATTATTTAAAAATATAATGTATTACGTTGGATTTTTGAAAGTAACTTAAAACATATTTCACGAAACTCTTATTAATGTTTAATAATTCGACTACAAAGTTATTAATTTAACATCTGCTTCATATTGCTGTGTTTTTTAGTTTTGGGAAAACATTTTAAGCATGAGGATGTGTGTGTCCAAATGCATATTTCCAGGTATGTCAGCTATATATTTTGCACGTTATAATGTTGAAAGAAAAAAAAAGTAATTACCATGCTAGATGAACCGACATCTTGTCCGATGCTTTGGGGGAACACGATGATTATACATTTGGGGCTGCGTGCCGTAGCTTTTCTATACGTTTTAGAGAAGGAAATGGCTCTACGGCCGTTGGCTCCATAAATAGAATTCGATGTTTGAACACAGTTTGTGGGAAAAAATCGTTTTTCTTTTCCAACTTCATTGGGGACAAATTGTTCATTAGTAAAAAAAAAAAAAAAGCGCAACTTTTTTTAATAACAAAAAAGTTCACATTTTGTTGATAAATTGGCTTGTTAAAAATAAAACCAATGGGCTATATTATCAGAAATAAAGATTAAAAACTATTGCGTCTTCCCCCAATTTGTACAATACAGAAGTTTTCAATTTCTATAAATATTAAGTGCTACTTTATTTCAATCCCTTTAAATTGTATTTAAGCGAGTATAAAAAAAACAATATTAAACCTTCTTTATAATGTGGACAGTTTGTTTAATGTTTGATTTCATTGAAAAATGTATGCAAAAATTTTTTTCTGACAACAACGTTTATGTAAATTCACTACAAGTATGGATATAATAATGTATTTCAAATAAAGTTTGCGAAAACGACAATAGAATGAACTTCAAACACAATTTGAAGCTCCACCAAAAATAAATTAGGCGTATTTATGTGATTATAAATAATTACAAAAGCAATGCACATTTAACCGCTCTTCCAAAACAAAAGACTTTACTCTTAAGATTAAATGAACTCTGTATTTATCCCTTAAATAGTCAATGATTTTGCTATCATACTAAATGAATAAAAAGAGAATGTAAATTGCTGTTTCATTTCCGTCGTTAGCTTTCGCTTGCTTTGAAGTTTCTTAAATGATTATTTTGTTCAGATGTTTATGCTTTGCTCGTTAACAAGAAAAATGCTTACAGAAGCTTCGTTAAACATAATTAAAAGAAATCACTTTTTTCCCTTCGTCTTTAGCTTTGTTAAACACAAAAGCATCTTCGCAATATGTTGTCCTCGAATTTTTTTTTTCCTTTACAGCTCTTGAAGCAAACGGATTACGCAGAATAGTTTTGGTTTAGCTCATAGAAGGAAAACTCTCGAATTTGAGGAAGTAGTTTCATATATTATAATTGCTGAGAAAACTTGTTTCGAGAAAAGAAAAAAAAAATTTTTTTTCTTGGTAGTATCATTAAAAACTTTCGCAATTAGTAATTCACAGATTTTCATCTTCGGCATAAAACATGAGCAAAAAATAAACAAAATAAATAAATAAATAAATAAAAACAAAACAAACTCAAGACAAATTTTCCAGTTATAGACAAATTGAACGTAATCTAATTTAGTAATAACAGCAAATAAAACGTATAATTCAAAAACTATAACTTTAGCCGTGGCTTTGGATGCAGATCTATTATCGTTTAAAATCTAAATGATTACAAAGAAGGTAAAATCTCGCATTTTCAAGAAGTGGTCAAAACACGGGATACTGTATAAAAAATGATTTATCACTTAATAAACAAGTAAAAAACATGAAATTTTTTTTCAGAAACATTATTTGAAATTTTATCCGCTTTTCATGGGTGATGGGGCCCTCTCCACCCTTGGACGAATCATACACTGCGATGCAAAAGTTAAGACAAAATGTAAATTTATGAATAAAAAGAAAACTACTCAGCGAAGTGCTTTCAAATTTCTACTGCAGGTATACAATATGGTTCCAAATACATGTCTGAAGTTTTTAAAAACCGAAACCGAAATCGGAAATTACAAAAGACTTTTTTTTTTTTTTTTGCTGTTTAAAAAGTTTAGACAAAAGTCAGATTTTATGCAAATAGCTGTTAAAATGTGATTGGTGGAGGAGAGGCGGGACTTTATTATTCAAATATAAAGTGCAGAGATTGCTGAATCTATATCTATAAAAATGAGTGTATGTATATATATATACTTGTTCTCTATACAAATCCACAGTTTGCGTCAGATTTTCATCAAACTTGACACAGAGGTTCCTTGATGCCCTAGAATTCTCATAGGCGGGGTCTTGAAATTTTAAAAAATCTAAAAAGCTCAAATTTAAATTTTTTGTCAAAAAATGACCCTTTTATAGGAATCTAGCCTATTTATATTGTAATCGAGATAGGCCTTTTAGTATTCAAATTGATGAAATTTAAGATTTTTAAATATTAGTATTTTCCAACAATGATTACGATTAAAGTAATGAATTTTCAATTTAAGGCTCACCTATTTCCTTTTAGCATTGGAAATAAGTAAAAAACAATCATAATTCATGTGGACTTTATAAAAAGAACCACGGATTTGAATTTCAAATTTGCAATGCGACAACAGTTGCGTCTGTAATGGAGATAAGCCTTCAGAACGAGAAACAGATTTATTTCAGACAGATTTATTAGATTGAGTTATAATAATTTTTACTTTGTAGGTGGGAACAGTTAATAGAGAAAAGTTAATATTTTGAATTTGGCGGGTGAATTTGATGCAATTTTTTCACTTCCATGTGCATATATTTCATGCCAGTGGACGCGGCAAAGCACAGACAACATTTCTCTTTAATTTTCACCTTTTGATAAGACTATTTTTCTGTAAACGTTTAACTTTCTGTAATATTTTAGTTTTTTTCAAAGTTTGTACCTAAGAGACTGATTGATGCAAATTATTTTATACCCATATGAATAGAACTCTTTCAAACTTATTTTCCCTGAATGCTATGTTGTATTAAGACTATTTTTCTGTAAACGTTTAACTTTCTGTAATATTTTAGTTTTTTTCAAAGTTTGTACCTAAGAGACTGATTGATGCAAATTATTTTATACCCATATGAATAGAACTCTTTCAAACTTATTTTCCCTGAATGCTATGTTGTATTAATAAGCACCCGGGCAACGCCGGGTATTAAGCTAGTAAATAATAAAAATCTCAAAAGCTTTGTAGTTCTTGTATAAAGAAGGTGAGAAAGTTTGTAAGCCGAAATTTGAAAATGAACCTACTTTATTAATTTTTTGTCTTTTAAATCAGCTCTAGTTTGGTAGTATATTGTCTTTTACTTCGTGGAGAGCAAATTTAAACATGAGTATCGATCAAAAAGCCCAAGAAAAATTATATGTCTTAAGGATGAAGGAATTGAAAGAACGGCTCGAATTGACGATTCGCCCCTTAATCCTACAAAACTTCAACTAGGGTCAAAAACAGCAAGTGACAGCATAAATATATAAACAACTGAATCATAATGCATAAAAAAAACAAGAAATTGTGCTTGAGCCTTTTCGGACAGAGTGTCCCTAATAAGCCAGATTTTAATGGTAAAATCAGCACAGCATATGATCACTGGATATTTCTCAAGTCCCGATAATATAATTATAATCCATCTAGGCCATCTCAATTTTAATAATTTTTATCAGAGAAAGTAACATTCATTTTTTAGCCACGATGATACATATGCTGCTCTTCCTATTAAAATCTGGCTTATTTGGGACACTGTCTGAAAACGCTCAAGCACAATTCTTTTTTTTTTTTTTTATGCATTCAAATTCAGTTGTTCATCTACTTATGCTGTCACGTGCTGTTTTGACCTAAGTTGAAGTTGTGTAGGATTAAGGGGCGAGTCGTCAGTTTCCGTTCAGTCGTTTTTTCAATTCCTTCATCCTTAAGAAATATAATTTTTCTTGGCCTTTTTAATCGATACCCATGTCTGAATTTGCTCTCCACGAAGCAAAAGAAAATGTATTAGAGCTGATTTAAAAGACAAAAAAATAGTAAAATAGGTTCAATTTCAAATTTCAGCTTCCAAACTTTCTCATCTTCTTTACACGAGAACTACAAAACGTTTGGGATTTTGATTATTCATTCAGCAATCTCTGCACTTTATATTCGAATAATAAAGTCCCGCCTTTCATCCACCAATCACATTTTAAGAGATATTTGCATAAAATCTGACTTGTGTGTCTAAACATTTGAAACAGCAAAAAAAAAGTCTTTTTATTTTCCGATTTCCTTTTCGGTTTTATTTTAAAAAACTCCAGACACGTATTTAGGACCATATAGTGTACCTGTAGTAGAAATTTGAAAGCATTTCGCCGAATAGTTGTTTTTTATTCATATATTTGCATTTTGTCTAAACTTTTGCATTGCAGTGTATAAGGAGAAATGAAAATTCCAAAATCACTCATGACGCACTATAACTGATAATGTGCGTAGGTGTAAATGCAGTGTCTCGAAACCTTTGATGTTACGTTTGCAGAACACCTTGATAGCTATCGACATGTAGTCTAGCCCTCGATCTCAATCTCGCGGGATTTTTTTTTAAATTTATTTTTAGTTCTGAGCTTCCTAAAAACAGATTAAAAGAGAAAGAATTAGTCTTCTCTATTCTCCCCCTATGCCTTATAAAAACCTATTAAGGCATTGACACAATTCATATTCGGCAAGTATCAATAACTGCGTGGTCAAAAATCGGGCTATCACTGTTAGTCCAAAGAAAAAGGAGGCCCATTTGTAGACCATCTATGGTATCCTGTTTTTAGACCACCCAGATCTAGTATTTCAAACAGAAGGCGCCTGTAGAAATTACTAAACTGTCAAGTAGTTCAAAACAAGTGCATTACGAGAAGTTCATGTCATCTACTTTGTTGTCAGATAGCAGCCAGTTACTTTAGTGTCAGTTTTACATCCCTTGAAAAGTTTTCAACACCTAAAAAGAAGGATTTTCTACTAAAATAGCTCTCACCAAGACGAACCAGTCAACAGTCAAGACCATTTTGCTCACTACTGTCTTGCCCCTTCTTGTTCTTTAATTAGGCTCCATTTTTGTGTCTGTGTGCAACCCCCTTCCCCTATTTCAGCAGGTATCTCGTATTTGGACAATATCCTGTATTTGGACCACTTCCTCTACACAGAAAACTTTTCAAGGGATGTAAAACTGACACTAAAGTAACTGGCTGCTACCTGACAACAAAGTAGATGACATGAGTGTCTTATAGTGCACTTGTTTTGATCTACTTGTTTGTTTAGTAATTTCTACAGGCAGTATCTACTTGAAGTACTGGGTGATCTAAAAGCGGGATACCATAGATGGTCTAAAAACGGGTCACTTCGTTTTATTTGGACTAATAGTGGTATCTCTTGTTTGAACTATGCAGTTATTGATTCTTGCCAATTATGAATTAAGTTGATGCCTTAATAGGTTTTTGTAAGGCAAAGAAGAAAATAGGGAAGACCGATTCTTCCTCTTTTAATCTGTTTTTAGGACGTTCAAGACTAAAACAAAGAAAAAATAAAGCCCAGGAGAAACGATATTGAGATCGAAACTAGACGATATGTGCTATCGTATTGGTTTTCAAACGTAAAATGGGAGCTTTCAAGACACTGCATTGCACACATTCAGTTTTGGTGCATCATGAGTGCTTTCGGAATTTTCATTTCTCCTTGTATGATGTCTTCAAGGGTTAAGAAACCCACATCACCCATGAAAGGCGGAAAAATATTGAACAAATTTTTTGAGTTAAAATGTTATGTTTTTTATTTTATTATTTCGAGATAAACCAGTTTTTATGCAAGTGCCCTGCATTTGGACCACCTCTTGAAAAGCGGGATTTTACTTTCTATTGCAATCATTTAGTTTTAGAACACTTAAAACTGGTATTCTGCTTTTTGAACCCTAAGGTTCAAGAATGTTTTTAAGTTATTGGCGCTAAAATTATGCATTTTTGAAAGGTGAAGTGATCGAGAGTGTTCTTAGCTAGGTCGCGTTTTCGAATGACATTAATTAACGAAGATATGAATTAAAAGTCTCTAAAATGTTTTTCGCAATTTTTGAAGTTAAAATATGCTGAAAATTTAAAACAAAAGTATCAAAAGAAAGAAAAAAAATTGCGTCTGATAAGATATGTTTTTAACTTCCATGTAAAATGAAACTCGAATCATAACGCTTTTAGCAACTGCGGCTAAGGCTTAAACCTACAGGAATGTCATTGTTGGCCGACGAGGATTTAAAACTTGATGATTTAAAATATTTTTCTGTTACCAGTTTCTATTTGTTAACAATTAGAATGCTTGTAATTGATTTTAGTGTAAGAATGTTCAATATTTTTCTTCTTTATTATGCTTTTGCGACTAGCGAAACTTTACTAGCAAGGATTCTTTCCTTTTCCGTGTTTACCATATCCTCTCGAAAGTTAGATTTAAAATGCTTTATGACAAGAAAAGTTCGTTTGAATATGAGATTGTCAATCAGGGTCAGAGGTTGATTAAATTTTTAATTTAATCTTATTGTGAGTGAACAGGTCAATCGGTAGGTACCCTATTGAAAGTGGTATCCCGCATTAGGACCACTTCCTCTCCCCCCCCTCTCTCTCTTTATATATATATATATATATATATATATATATATATATATATATATATATATATATATATATATATATATATATATATATATATATATATATATATATATATATATATATATATATATATATATATATATATATATATATATATATATATATATACACACACACACATATATACATAGAGAGAGAGAGAGAGAGAGAGCGAGAAATAGATAGATAAATTTCAGGTACAATCAGTGGCGGATCATGGGATTTTGAGGCCCCAGGCAAAACCTGATACAGAGGCCCCCCCTGATGCTACAACAAATGGAATAATTCAATTTTATGAACTGTACAGAAAATATTTTTTTTTTTTGGAGTCAAAAAGCTTTGGGGTTAGAGGAGATGATTTAAAAGAAAAACATCTGACAAAAAAAAAAAAAAAATATTCACAGTAAAAAAAAAAAAAAAAAGAAAAAGAAATTGCCTTATATTTTTAAGTATTTTAGTCAATGGAGAGGGTGAGATCCGAGCCCCGATATCTGCCATGTGGCATCTCGTAAAATCCTAGGCTTTGTTACGAGTGAATATCAAAAATTAGTATTTTAAAATGACAGCGATAGATAATGAAACGAAATAGTTTTTATTTGTCAAATACTTCTTTAACAATAGATAAGTTCATGTGAAAACGAAATTATTCATAAAATTCGTTTTCAAATTGCCGCAATGATAATGCTAAGATAGGTTTTTCAAAGGAATCACGAAATTCGCGGAAGCCGCACATTTTTCACCTCTGCTCTATGCTCTTCCGTACGAACATGGGAGGGGGATGGGATCTCGAAAGCTGATGATTTGTAATAATAATTTCTTGCAACATTTTGTCAATGAATTTTATTCCATGTTCACAGAAACTTGCTTCAATTTTATTCCTAACGTTTTTTTTTTTTGCACACACTTAATATTTTAAGTATAATTTTACAATTGCAAAAAAATTCATATTTGAGAGATCCATAATAACTTTCCGGTGAATTTAAATTGAAAACTGCTGTTGTTGTTCCAATTAATGCGGAGTATACTGCCAAAATGCTGCATTTTATCAGAAAATAGATTGTTTTCACGAGTATTAAAAACAAAAAACAAAAAAAAATGTTATGCTAAATTTTCGAACATGATATGTGGGGGGGGGGGGGCAAGCAGCCTGAGGTTCAAGAGAACCCTATATGGAGCCTTATCAATTTGTTGATTTGGTATGGAATAAACCCATTATATCTTTTATTTTTGGCGCTTGATTCAAAAAGTAAAGTTATTACAACTCTTGTTTTTAAAATTGTAATATGTTTAATTTCCTGTAGACAACACAGTCAATGAATAATTTTTAAGAATATTAAACTTACTTCGGAGAGATTTCTTTGCTTGAATTTTGCCTATTCTTCAAAATTTGACAGTTTCTTGAGTTAAAATGCGATGCGTAACAAATGGTACAAGTTTTGACTTGGGAAATACTAGGCGGCTTTCGGAAATCACGTAATTGGTGGAAGGAATCTTCATTGAATGCCAGG
>JAXGGA010006274.1:0-71088 GCA_038373865.1 Uloborus plumipes
ACTAATTTGACCGCGCAAAATCAGAAGAAAAACTACCCCAACACTAAATAACTTTAAATGTTTAACATACATTATCCAGGATCCAAATAATTATATGTTACTTATCTGTAAGATAGAAGATCAACTTGTTCAGGCATAAAATCAGACTGTTTTGAACTCATAGCTTTTTTATTTTACTGAAGAACATTTGATGATCTATTTTCATGCTTCTTACATGACAACAAATGGCTCTCAAAGTTTGGCAAGTGGCGCGTGCTTTTAAGGCAACAAACAGGTACTTCGCTGCAGCGCCACCTGCCGAACCATCAATTTAAAACAAATATGCAAATTATAAAATGAATAATAAAATAATAGTTCAAAAGTTACTCAACTCGAGCAGTTTCTCAAATGAACGTAATGCGCGAATTGAAATCGTAATCTAAAATGGTTTTAAAAAATTCTTCATATATTTCAAACCCTTCTCTTCCATTTAATCACCACCCGTCACTAGATTTTTTATTTGAAATATTTTTTAAAAAAATTTGAAAAATCTAAAAAAATCAAAATTTCAAAACATTAAAAAAATGCACAGACTGAAGATGACGTCGCAAAAATGAAATATTTTACAGAATTGATACTTAGCCTGATACACAGTAAATGAAAGGTACCCGTTTACGAAAATCAAAAAGTCGTTTTTTTCACTCCACCCTAATATACACCAATCAAGTTTACACATTCAAAATTTATGTCAATAAGAGACAGTGAGAACGTGAGTGTCTCTACTCTTCATACTCAAGTTTTCAAATGTCAAAGTAGAATTTTTAAACTTATTATTTTGTCAAGCCACTTCCTTTCCTTATTGTAAGAGTCTAATGCCCTATTTCTTTGTCCCAAAGTAAATATTATTCGTCTTGATTTATAAAGTTGACTCTCGTTTTCTGTCCGAATTCGAACGAACACCCTCTATAATAAAAATATGTATATATATTTATACACATTAATATGCATTTTATTATAATACATTCTGGCTGACAAAGACATAAAATTGCAACTTATCAAAATAAATAAATAAATGTCCCCCCCCCCCAAAAAAAAAATAACTGCCCGTATTATAACTGTTACATTTTCAAAGAAATCATCCTTGTGTTTTAATTTAATTCGTCAAGTTTCCAATTAGCGCATATCAAACACATAGAATGAACCGGGCACTTTTTCAATTGCTTAAGCATTACAGATGTGCCTCTTTCGCCTTCCTAACATTATTAAGATCGTCTTCCTAACATTAATCAAAATAAATGAAAGATTTACATATTTTCAAGTTTATGACTCACAAATTGAAAGATGAATTTGCTAATCTGCAACAAAGCTACTATTGGAAAAAGAATACACTGTTTCAAAACTGAAATATATAGCTTTCTCATTGCTCAAAACCCATTTCACGGCGGATTTTAAGGTCATTTTCTACTTCCAGAGTACGAAATTAAATTTTGCTTCAAATGCCCAATCAGTGCCGAGTAAACAAAGCTAGGTTCGTTATCTTATGATTTAGTGGACTGACGACAGATAATCAATGAAGACAAACAAGATTATATCAGAAAAGGGAAATTTCAATTCTAATCAAATTTCTGCATCTTTAGTTGATCAATTCGTTACTGATATATCTCAAGAGTGACTATTGTTTGGATTATAATCAGAGACGTTGGAAAGCATTGTTGTTTCATTATTTAAGTTGCTCGGATAAAATTCGACTATACGGATTCTATGATTCAATTGAAAGGAATGCATTAGGAATGGGATCATTTTATTGATTACCCTTGACGGAATTTTGTAAATAA
Source organism: Uloborus plumipes (assembly GCA_038373865.1). Classification (NCBI taxonomy): domain Eukaryota; kingdom Metazoa; phylum Arthropoda; class Arachnida; order Araneae; family Uloboridae; genus Uloborus; species Uloborus plumipes. Next base: position 1,815 of record JAXGGA010006274.1, read on the forward strand.
CTGATGCGTAATACTTGCTGGGAAACGTGTTTGGAAACTGAAACCTGGTCCTGTCGAAGAAAGAAGGCTTAGATCGATCTAATGAAATTGCACGATTCGTGCTGCAGTGGAGAATTAGTTTTCCGAAAGCATATTTTAGAATTTAAAAGCATTTCGTAACGCGAAGGGGAAATTATGAAATATTTTAAAGCTTTCATAACATTAAATACATGTTAGTGAAATTAATATGAATCCCGATCTAAAGAATTGTAGTTATGTAACACCTGGCAGAAAATGTTGGAGGGTTGCGAAATCAACTTAAAGATTACTTAATACAGAATGTCTGCCACATTTTAATGAATGCATTCATGTTTTTTTATATATAGTTATACAAGTAATGTTTGAAGAACTTGCTAAAAATATTTTGAGCTGCACTCTGAAAATATTTGATTTTAAGTGCCTACATACGTTTACATTTTATAAAATTTCAACTAAATTATAAATTGTTTAGAGAAAGTATTAAAAAATCTACTGTTTACTTACCTTATTTCTGTTTATTAATGAAATACATTTGTTTTAGATTAAAAAAATAAAAATTATTTTTACTCGTGGCACTATCAAATGTACGCAATATTTTGCAAACATTTACGTATATGCTAAAAGATGAATTATTTTGTGTTCATATTTGAAAATGAAGTAAATTCAAATGTTTTATTGAAATCAGACATATTGATATCGTGTCTAGATCAAAACACAAGTCATATTTAGACGCTCAGAAATCCAATTTTATGTAGGGGAATTTTGGGCAAAGTGATATATTTTTGTACAGTTTGCAGCGCCACCTATCTGACAATATTTTTACTCCGTAATTTAACGTATAGAAGATGCCAGTCACAAAATGGTTGTATCTGAAGATAGGGGCTTTCAACAACACAAGCCACATTCCAAATTAGGCGTTTAATTTTTTTTTTTGGTTTATCAGAGTTTGCTAACCTACTTTTTAATCAAAATAAAATAGTGATTTGAACAGGACCGTCATTTCAAGTTTTTCCAGGAGGGGGGGGGGGGGCAAAATATCCAAACACAATGCAATTTCGTCGGAAAACATCAAAAGCCACGCCTACTTGTAGGTAAGTACATTGATTTTTTAAAGGCATACCCCCCCCCCCCCCCAATGACGGGCCTGGATTTCAATAAAATAATGTCAGACTACATTTTTTTGCTTTTTTCTAATCCATTAAACATACTTTAAAAATAAATTTTAATTTTGAAAAAGTAAAGCAATTTTTTTAAGAGAAAAAAATGCCCTAAGTATATCTTAGTAAGTTAATTGAATTTTTAAGGATGCAATTTACACTTTTTGAACTCTTTTAATATGTCTTTCTTCTCGTGTTACATACTCGCAGCATGCTGGAAATTTTAGAAGGAAGTTTGTTTCGAAGGTAAGTTTTAATTTTTTTTCATATTTTCCTTTCAAGGATTTTTAATTTTTATGATGTACGTTTATGGATGCGGTTTCAGTTACACATCACGTGATTTTCCAAGTGAGTTCGTGAGTTTTTCACGTGAAGTCCAAATAAGATTCAGAGTAGAATATACTTCCATTTTAACGATACACTTACGTCGATTTTACTATTTCTAGCATACACATTTCGCTACTTTTCCTCAACAAGCTAACTTATAAAATGTGCATGCGCATAAAAAATATTATTTTTATTTATTTCCTAAGCCCAACAATCGTCCAATAATAATAATAATAATAATTAAGATGTTGAATGAAGCAGAATTTTTTTTTACTTAAACTGTGATGCATTTTCTATTAAATGCGCAATCATATAGGTGTAAGCAAAGGCAAACTACTCAAAAGTTCAATCTAATAACGTATTTCTTTGAATTGTTTCTATAGCTTTTAAATACTTGTTGTGTCAACTAAAGCTTACATAAAAGTTTACTGCCTACACTAAAACATTTTTACCATTTGAGAGCTAAAGTGCTATAAACATAAGGTGCATAAACATAACATTCCCTCGAGCTTGGTTTTTATTTTAGGGAATAGTTGATAAGACATATATATACAGGGTGTCCACTCCAATCGTGGACCAATAGCTAATTTCTAAACCGTTAGAGATAAGCATATAGTTTATTTGGGGAAAAATCTCCAAATTATGAAAGGAATTTTGTGTCTATTCAATGTTTTTCAAAAAATCAAATTTTGAAAGAGTTACGAAATTTAAATTTTTATACAGCCCCCCAGTCCTATCAATCATATTTAGTAAAACATTCTTGACACTGTAACGTTTTAAACTAAAAAAAAATCACTCTTCTACGACAAAAATTGACCGAGTTATGACGTTTTGAAAAATCAAGATTTTGAAGGATTTCGCATACGGTCCCTTAAGCGATCTCTCGATGACGTCATGAAACAATGCAAAATCTTGATTTTTCAAACCGTCATAACTCGGTCAATTTTTGTCGTAGAAGAATGATTTTTTTTTAGTTTTAAACGTTACAGTGTCAAGAATGTTTTACTAAATATGATTGATAGGACTGGGGGGCTGTATAAAAATTTAAATTTCGTAACTCTTTCAAAATTTGATTTTTTGAAAAACATTGAATAGACACAAAATTCCTTTCATAATTTGGAGATTTTTTCCCAAATAAACTATATGCTTATCTCTAACGGTTTAGAAATTAGCTATTGGTCCACGATTGGAGTGGACACCCTGTATATTAAGTATTTTTTTTTAAGTATCTTACCCTTGTAATAGATACAGTCAAAAAAGCTGAAAAAAACACCTTCAAACTTTGGATGCCAATCATGCCTGTCTTACAAAGAAACAAATTCGGCATTTTTCAGTTTATAGCAATATTTTGTATCTCTTGCGATGGTTGAAATCTGTAAGAGCTTTAGAAAATTAAAAAGTCTCGAACGTGCTATCAACAACTTTCTACCGAAGAAAAATTTGACCAAAAATTTTAATATACATTAGAATCTGAAAGTTTTAAGAGAAACAAAAATAAAACATGATATGGTGGAAAGTAGATGTTACTTGATGAATAATTTATGGCTTCAGGCTCAGAAGATTGTGGGCCTTGTGCACCAAGCCAGCATTTCATACAAAAAACAAAAATTTTAAAAAGCAAGAAAGAAAATATTAAGCGCCGAAGAGGAAAAAGTGCATATCACTTTTCCGATAGTGACCCATTACCATTTTTTTCTGAATAAAGTGCTTTCACCGACACAACATTTTGCTAAACATTTTGAATTTGACACATGCTTTTACTTTACATTAAAACAATCGCTGGAGCAGCGAAATTTTACACAAACTAAAAACGCAAATTGCGTACAAAACCAAACACTTCGATTCCGGAGATGCAAATATTTTTCTTAAATATAAAAGCTGAGATTAAATATGTTAGGAAATTTAAATAAATAAATGTATGTTGTGTAACTTTAGGAAATGTACCATGATACAAATATATTATCGTTTTATGCTTAAGTGCTCTTCTAGTTCATCTCTAACACTCTTATAAAAATTTAAGTTCATAAACTGCTCAGTGCTCCAAAATAATGGGCAATGCCGACATACAAAAAAAGAAGGTTGCTAACGTATCGAATGTTTTTGTTGAAATCTGAAAACGAACAATTATATGTTACATAAAATTATATGTTGGGAGGAAATATAGTGTTTGGTATAACTTAATCCTAAAATAATTTTCAAACGTCAAATTTACAAATCATGTTTATTATATGTACTATTTAAATAATTTAGGAAATTATCTTTCTGAAACTGAGTTTCTAATATTGGTTAAGATACGAATGGCCTTGTGTAGGATACCTTTTTAAACTAATTATGCTCATAACTAAAGTTTCAAATCTTTTTTAATTCCTTCTTTTTTATTTGATTTTTCTAAAAGTTTATTTGTTTTAGATGCCTAAAAATAGTTTTAGTTATCTGTTAACGAATTAATTTACATTTGTATGTGTAACACTGCCTCATTTCTGGAAAAAAATATTGGACTCTCGGACAATTACTAAACAATATTGCTTTAATAGCTGCAAATCATTTTTTTTAATGTTCCACTGTCTTATTTATTGATTTTAAATATCTATACCGGTATTTAGCTGAAATTCTAAGCACAACTCTGCCGTGGGCAGGTAAAGGGCAGTAACTGCAAATTTTTCGATTTTCATTTTTTTGCATTTTTGAAATCTATGTTACATTAGTTTTATGGTACAAGCATCTTTTTTTGGTTTCCGATGAAAAAAAACTGTTTTTTAACCAATGGTAATTAGCAGTAACTGCATTTTTCGTTGCTGTGGGCAGGTAAACGGCAGTATCTGCATGTCTGCAGGATAAACATAATATAAATCGCTGTGCAAAACTTGCATCAAGCCGCAAAAACCGTTTTCCTTTGTACTTAAACTAAGCGAAAGTAGGGGTGCCCTAATGGGAGGTCATGGGAGGTCATTGGTTGCACTTGAATGTTCCCAAGGGGGTGTTTTATTCCTTTTGGGGGTGAATCAGTGTTAATATCAAAGCAGACTTAAGTGATATAAATTGGCGTTATCACTTGGCAATATATATCGCCAAGCTTTTAGTCGCCAAGTGCTTGTCGCCAACTTGGTGACATATCGCCAAATTGGCGACAAATTTGGCGAAAAAATTATTTTAAGAGTTAGGGTTCAATTTCGCGCTATTGGCGGTATTTTGCGAAAAATCCACTGAATGATGTTAAAATCGGCGATATTTAGAAAATGAATTGTTGTAAATCATTTTTTGCTTTGTTTCGTGGTACATTTGGGGCGTAAATGTTTGAATTGTCATCTTGCTTATTCCAAGCATTATTTTAACACTTACGGCACCTACTAAAAAAATTTACACATAAAAGGAAGTAGTGTGAGGTCCATACCACATGTTTTGCTTTCAAATAAAGTTTCTCTCCACTAGCAGACAATATTTTTTACGATTTCAAAGATATCGGACACGTGTCCGGAGGAACCCGGGTTCGATCCCAGCCGATCAAAGATCCACCGTCTTGATTAATGGTGACTGGGAGGCGTTAAAAATGTCGTGGTCACAAAGTCCTCCAAGTGAAACGATACCTCTGGGGGTGCTGGGCCCTAGGGTTTGCTCGACCCTAGGTTCTGGTTCAAAATTAAGAACAGAGCGCTCTTCAGGGCCCCATCCCGGTTAAACCACGAAGCTGTGGTAGGTACGGGGGACCCTGGAGTGTGAAATGGTAGCCAAACTTGGCAGACGACAAACAAAAATACAGCAATGAAATGATTTTATTTACATTGTTTTGTTTTCTTTTAATTACAGTTGCTTTCATACTAACAGACGATAGTTTTTGCAGTTTAATCCCTAGCTGTTGCATTTTTAATAGTACTATGAAAAAAATCGTCCGCACAACAAGCATTTCAAGCGCCCTTTTTCTCAAAGTGATTTCTTGTTTTGATGCAAAGTACATAACATTAACTGATTTGTAGTAATTTTAAAACATCTGGTGTGCACGCCACACTACTTCCTTTTACGTTTAAATTCCATAATAAATGTCTCAAGTGTTAAAAAAGTGCATTAGTGTGAGCAAGATAACAATTCAAACATTTACATCCCTAGTTTGTCACGAATCAATGCAAAATAATGTTTTACAATGATTTATTTTCTAAATATCGCCGATTTTAACATGATTCAGTGAATTTTTCGCAAAATGTGCCCAATAGCGCCAAATTGAATCCAAATTAAAAAAAAAAAAATCATTTTGTAGCCAAATTTGTCGCCAACTTGGCGGCAAACACTTGGCGACCAAAAGTTTGGCGATATATCGCCAAGTGGTTGCAAAAAATCATATCAATCAATCTGCATTGAAATTAACATTGGTTTACCCCACAAAGGGGTAAAAGACCCCCTTGAGAACATTCGAATGCAACCACAAGGGGAGGTGCACAACGACCACCTTCAGAGCCTACATACCAAACTAGAAGCTTCTACGGCATATAGTTTTTGAGTTATGCGACATACATACATACATACATACATACATACGCACATGCATACAAACATACATACATACATACATACATACGCACATGCATACGTATATACAGACGTCACGAGAAAACTCGTCGTAATTAACTGGGACATGGTCGAAAAGGATATTTCGGCTGCTTATATGTTAGTAGGTACATATGCATGTGCTGATAGGTCGAAAAAACTACTCAACATTCATTCGGGGGTGAGCAAAATCAAAATTTAGACCGAATTTTGAGTGAAATTTTCTTTGTGACCACAATACTTCCTTTACAAAGTAAAAGGAAGCAAAAATTGCTGAAGAATCATCAAGTTTTGCTTCATATTTTCCATAATACAATACAGTTCATTATATTTTTTAATTATATTTTGCGTTCGTTTATATTAAATCTATATCAAGTAGATACACGGTATTTATGTATATTTTTAAATAAAACATATCATTCACAATGCAATAATATATTTCGTAATAACATATCTACTCCGCATGTTGTCGAATATGTAAATACTGGACATTTAGTAGCATACTGTGCAGTTACTGCCGACTGCCAGTCAATTCTGCATGACAATTAGAGTGAAAAGGGCAGGTAAACGGCAGTATCTGCTTTACCTCTCTCTGCGCTTGCAAAATCAAAATTCAATCGATTACCCAAAAAATATATCGGTATAAACATAAAGTATCGCCTATGTTCGAAGTTCAATGTTTTATTGATCTTTGTGGGAAATCAAAAACGCGTTTCTTCAATTATCTCGAAAACTCATTTTTGCAGATACTGCCGTTTACCTGCCCACGGCAGAACTTTCAAGGGTATACGCCCAAAATGTCGCGGCCGAAATGTCGTGGGCCAAAATGTCGCGGCCAAAATGTCGCTGGGAAAAAATGTCGCGGGCCAAAATGTCGCGGGTCAAAATGTCGCCGGTCCAAAATGTCGCCGGGCCAAAATGTCGCGGTCTAAAATGTCGCTGGTCAAAATGTCGCCGGTCCAAAATGTCGCCGGGCCAAAATGTCGCGGTCTAAAATGTCGCTGGTCAAAATGTCGCCGGTCCAAAATGTCGCGGTCCAAAATGTCGCGAGCAAAAATGTCGAAGGTCCAAAATGTCGTGGGCCAAAATGTCGCCGGTCCAAAATGTCGTGTGTCCGAAATGTCGCCGGTCCAAAATGTCGCGTGTCCGAAATGTCGCCGGTCAAAAATGTCGCGTGTCCAAAATGTCGCCGGTCAAAAATGTCGCGTGTCCAAAATGTCGCCGGTCAAAAATGTCGCGTGTCCAAAATGTCACCGGTCAAAAATGTCGCGTGTTCAAAATGTCGTCGGTCAAAATTGTCGCGTGTCCAAAGTGTCGCGTGTCCAAAATGTCGCCGGTCAAAAATGTCGTGGGCAAAAATGTCGCCAGTTCAAATGTCGTCAGACAAAAATGTAGAAGATCCGACATTGATAGTACCAAAAATTAAATTATATGAAAAGGCTTTTTTACACCAAATTAGCAAAAGATTGCTAATTGATGTTGATGAACGTGTGCGTTAATGATAGAATGGACTAAAATTTTTGAAAAATACTAAAAAAAAAAAATTACCCTTTCGGCTTGTAACCGTTTCGAGCGTTTTCCAAGAAACAAATAGTTATCAAACAAGCGTCCGTTATTTATTTACAATAGCTTATTTCACCGTGACTCGCTATCTACCAACTTAAAAACGAATAGATTAGCAGCTCAAGCCAAGTTTAATTGATATCGAAAGGAAAATTTATGTGTTAAAAAAGAAGTTGAAGAAATGTGAAATGAATAAGACAGATATACAATGTTTGACATTTGTTTTTGTTAAAATTTCTTACATGATCGAAAGCAAGTCTATATAATTTAAGTGATAGAGGTGTTTTTATTTTCTTCTTCATAAAATGTGTAAAAGAAAGTATTGGATCAGTGAAAAATTGTCAATTTGGAAGAATTTACACGTTCTGATGTGTGCTGAATTCAATTTTATCCAGAGTTGGCAAGTTTTTGACAGTCGGAGGTTTTATCCGGTTTTAACCGTGGTTTTTACCGTCATGTCAAAAACCGCTTTTTGACATGGTTTTTGACATAAGTGTCAAAAACCTAAATTTCTGTCCAAAACATGTTTAAATTTGATATTGATAATCAAAATACATTTTCAAATTGAATTTGACAATATCTGATTTCAGACACTAAAGTAAACTTTTGGAGTTTTAGGTTATTAAAATAAAGTGTAATAAGCAATCCTAATCATAATTGAAGGGCTCGGGAGTAAATAATGGTAACTAGCATTTTAAAAAATCAAACATATGGCTTTTGAATATGGCTTTATTGCTTCGAGGAATTACTATAAAAGATTTTTTTATTTTAAAAATGTAGTGGGTACATTAATTAATTGCTGTGTGTCTTGGGTATACTTAATAAATTTTTACAGGTGATTTTTTAAAATTTTAATTTGAAATAATAAATTTTAACTAATAAATAAATAAATAAAATAGTTTGATCAAAAGTATTTAGCAGATTTGTTCAATGAGTCCTCATTAATTTCGTTTTGCTTTTACTCAAAATAAAAAAAAATCACTTTGATGCAAAGATTTTTAGATTGTTAAAATAGCTAATTAATAGTTCTTAAAACATTTAAACAAAACTACTTTAAAAACTGGATTTAACTTTTAATACTTTTAACTTTTTTCATGGCATAGCAAGTTCATTTAAAAAAATGAGAATTAATTTTCATTAAATTTATTAATTTAATTTTTATTAAACTTGACTGATGAGATAACTAATTGATAGTTTTTAATCATTTAAACAAAACTTCTTTAAAAACTGGATGTAAGTTTTAATATTTGTAACTTTTTTCACGGCATGACAAGTTAATTTAAAAGAATGCGAATTAATTTTCATTAAAATTATTAATTAAATTTTTATTAAACTTGATTGATAAGATAACCAATTGATAGTTATTAAAACATTTAAACAAAACTACTCTAAAATTTGGATTTAAGTTCTAATATTTAACTTTTTTTTTCACTCCATAACAAGTTAATTTAAAAGAATATGAATTAATTTTCATTAAATTTATTAATTTAATTTTTATTAAACTTGATTGATAAGATAACTAATTGATAGTTAAAAAAACATTTAAACAAAACTACTTTAAAAGCTGGATTTGAGTTTTAATATTTAACTTTTTCCACAGCAAAACAAATTAGTTTAAAAGAATGAGAAATAATTGTCATTAAATTTATTAATTTAATGTTTATTAAACTTGATTGATAAGATGCATAAATTTTATTTAATATTTTTCGGGATGAGAAACCTTATATGTTTATAAAAAATCTCAATAACCACTGTATTTGTGTTTTCGAAAGGTTTTTGACGTTTTCGACAGGTTTTCGACGTTCTTGACAGGTTTTCGACAGGTTTTCGACGTGTCATGTCAAAAACTAGTTTTTGACGTCAAAAACCCAACCCTGATTTTATCGTTTATTTTTTTGGGGCGACTCTACCACAAAACTTACTGCGTAAATTGGAATGAAATTCGGTACATACATATACCAACGAATATGTGGTTCAGTGCTGATTGGTTTTTGCCGCTAGTTCTTCCAAGTTTTTACATGCAAGAATGTAATGGAACGTTTTCAGCATAGCGTGATTACTATGTCTGAAGAAGGTTCAGACGAAATCAAATAAAAATTGGCCCATAAGAAGCCTTCAGAAGATACGCCACATCATCGAGGAAGCAGAGCAATTGAACTTTTTATTTTTCATTATTTGTGAGTGATGTATATCAAGAAGTAATGCAAGTATTCAGACAAAATTTTGTTTGTAGAAGAATCTTAAAGGTAGAGATGCTCAGGGCCGGATTAAAGATTTGGAGGCCCATAGGCATTTGAAATGTGGGGGCCCCTTCACCATATGGATTTGATAAATGAGATTTAAAAGTATAACTGATATATCTGTACCTCAGAACCAGACTAACGTAAGTCCATTTTCGTCATTTTTCGGTAGAGGGGAAAAACGATTGTCGAATACAGCGTTTTTCCCCTCTACTGAAAAATGACGAAAATGGACTTATGTTAGTCTGGTTCTGAGGTACAGATATATTGTTCAAATATATTTTAATCATTTAAAATAGTTATTATGGAATACATAACCAATCATAATGATTGGTTATGTTACGGATATAAATAGTGCTAATGGTGAGCAAAGCTTTAGTTGCATAGGTAGGAAAGCTCCTTCACTTACGAAATTTAATATTTTAGGGGAAATTCACGCTATTCAAGCGGTAAAATAAGTTGTGGGTACTCTTGGGCTCTTGCACCTCTTTTGGTCGAAATTATTCCCTGTTGATGTGAAAGAAGTTGGATAGAAGTATGAATGTTTATTTAAGTTCTGTTCGCATTGCATCAAATAATGTTCTTAACGTTCAGCTCAGTGCCATCTAAAGTTAAAAAAGGATATTTTTGAAATTTTTCGGGGCCCCTTTAAAACCCCGGGGCCCATAGGCAACTGCCTACGTTGCCTATTTAGTAATCCGGCCCTGGAGATGCTTATTCATTTCTGGCGTTAATCAGCTCAGACATAGTACTGTACCTTCGTTACAATCAGTATTTAAATGTGGAGTTGAATATAATACCATTTTTTCTCTTGAAATTTCACCTCCCCTTCCACCACTTAGTTGTTACAAAGAAAGCAATAATTACATGAACTAATTTGATTTCAAACGTCCCCAATAACTCTTAAAGAAAATGTTCTAGAAGAAAATTGCCGGCTACGCGGTGATTAAACGGTATTCCGTTTTTGCAAAAGGCAAAAAAAAAGCCTTTACAGCAAATTTATTTGTTTAATTTCTTAGTGTGAAAAAAAGAAATAATCCTAAATATACTTTAAAAAAAACTAAAAAATACGCTTTTAGAGTAAATCAAATTCAAAAGAAGATTTTGAAAACTGTTGAATATCCGCTAAGTTTACTTGCACTTATAATATGCATTTTGTGGACGATCGATGCCCTACTCAGAACTAATGGCAAATGCACTTATTATGCATCAACATGCAATATAGTTTAGCCTTTAGTAATAATAATGGTTTTTAACATATTACTTTTACGTTTGTAAAGAACGTGAATTTTATCTTTGACTCACAAGGGGACCTTACAGGTTATCACTCACCGATTTTGATGAGTTTTATATATTATGTAGAGGGACCCACCCTAAGTATTTTAGCAAAAATATATTCCTCAATGCGCCTTAGTTTTTGAGATATAACGATCCAAAGTTCAGCTCGAAGTTGTTACAGAGGTACGGTTGAGCAGTGGGCACAACAGCGGCCGTAGCCCAGTGCACAAGGTCCCCCACTCCGACCGCTGGAGGTCTGGGGATCGAGTCCCGTGAATTAACAATATTAAAAATTGAAAAAAAAAATATTTTCTAAATGAATAAATAAATAAAATAAAAATGAATAATTAAACGATTTTCCATTAACTATCGAATTTTTTTCGATATTAAAGAAAAAAAAAAAATACGTCGCGGGACTCGATCCCCAGACCTCCAGCGGTCGAAGTGGGGGACCTTGCTCACTGGGCTACGGCCGCTGTTGTGACCACTGCTCAACCGTACCTCTATAATAACTTCGAGCTGAACTTTGGATCGTCGTTATATCTCGGAAACTAAGGCGCATTGGGGCATATCCTTTTGCTAAAATACTTAGGGTGGGTCCCTCTACATAATATATAAAACTCATCAAAATTAGTGAGTGACAACCTGTAAGGTCCCCTTGTCAGAGTTACATACCTACAAACAAACAAACAAAAAACAAACAAACCCACATGTGAAACTAATAAAAGCGTATTAAAAAGGAAGAAATTTAGCGTCCCTGGGCCCTAGTACAGCCCTGAATAAACTATGGCATTATTTTGGTACTTAAATAATTTAAGCGTTAGAAGAAATCAACTTAGTTACATTTTTGTTAAAAAATTAAGCTAATTTTCTAAACTGTTACGTTTAAAAAAAGTTACTAAACAGGTGTATTTATCATATCGTGATAATCTTATTAGTAAAATTGAGCTACATTGAATTTGTGAATTGCTGGAAACATTAAATCTGTACTATGCACTTAGTGTCATTTAGGAACGGCTATATTTTGGACTGGAAACATTTTGGACCGGCGGCCTTTCGGACCGGCGTTATTTTGGACCGGCGACATTTTGGCCCGCCGACCTTTTGGCCCGGCGACATTTTGGACTGGCGACATTTTGGACCGGCGACATTCTGGCCTGGCGACATTTTTGACTGGCGACATTTTGGCCCGGCGACATTTTTGACCGGTGACAATTTGGCCTGGCGACATTTTTGACCGGCGACATTTTGGCCTGGCGACATTTTTGACCGGCGACATTCTGGCCCGGCGACATTTTGGCCCGCGACATTTTGGGCAGACGATATTTTGGACCGGCGACATTTTGGCCCGCGGCATTTTAGCCCGCGACATTTCGGCTCGGCGACATTTTGGACCGGCGACATTTTGGCCCGCGACATTTTAGCCCGCGACATTTTGGCTCGGCGACATTTTGGACCGGCGACATTTTGGCCCGCGACATTTTAGCCCGCGACATTTTGGCTCGGCGACATTTTTGCCGCGACATTTTGGCCCGCGACATTTCGGCCGCGACATTTTGACCCCAAACCACTTTCAAGTGATGTTATTGATTCATTTTTATGCGAGCCTCAGCCTTCCGAAGGAGCGTATCTTGATCAAGCAAAGCAAGGAAACCTTACAATCTGAATCAAAAATTCACCAATGAGTTAATGCTCAGCTATTCAGGAACTACTCAACCTGCCGCATCTGAGCTTTTATAAGTTTCTTGATTCAGGATGTCGAAATTTTGAGAAACCCTAATTAAATGATACTTTTCTGCAGGACACCCCGATAAGCATATTTTTCTTTTCCGCAAACAATATCCGTTTCGTTTGGCTTTCAAAAAGACATTTTGATAAATGACTTCTGTTAAATTAGCAGAAAAACCATCATAAAGTTTATACACAGTCCATTCACATTAATGTGACCACCACGTACTTTTAACGTCGACGCTAAATAACCCATCACAGAAGTCATTTGGTAGCACAGTACAGTTGAGGGTACATAAAAGGTGAGTGATGGCTTTGGAAAACATTTCTATCGTCGGCGTAATGCAAAAACGAAGGGATTTATCCGATGTACAAAATGACATGATCATTGGCTTTCGGGCTAAGGGTGGAAACATTTTCAAAATGGCTGAGTTTTTGAGCTGTTCGCCTGCCGTCGTATAAGTGTACCGTGCATGGAAAAATAGGATTGTTTAAAATCAGCGACGTGGCACATGTGGTGCATCAGGAACCATAGATGACGGAGGTGAACGATGGCTGCGGAGATGCGTTCGGGTTAATAGACGGGCTACCGTTGAGACACCGACACCCCAGGTGAACCAAAGGGCTACCAGCATCGTCTCGTGCACTATTGTTTAGCGGACGTTGCTGCGTCTGGGCTCCAGAAGCAGAAGCCTGGTTCATGCACTTATGCTGACTAATGTCCATCGACGACGAACCTTTAAATTTGCACGCCAGTACCGCTGCTGGACATTTATTTAGTGGCGACAGGTAGCATTTGTTGATGAATCACGTTTTATGCTCCTTCGGACAGACGGGTGTTGTCTTAGAAGGCGTGAAACCTCTGGAAGCGAACACCCAGCAACCATTGCTCGAAAGGTCCAAGCTGTAGGCAGGAGCATTATGGTCTGGGTTATGTTTCCTGAGTTTCTATAGGTTTACTCATCGGAAGACACAATGGATCAATAAAAGTACGCATCTGCCCTTGCGAACCATGTCCACCCCTATATGAATATTGTTTTTCATCAGGATGATGGCATCTACCAGCAGGACAATGCGAAGTTCCATACAGCTGTCAGTGAATATGCGTAGTTCAAACGGCATCAGAATGAGTTTACCGTTCTCCCTTGGTAACTCACCTGACTTAAGCCCAATCAAGAATCTGTGGAACCATCTCAATTGGGTTTTGGATCCTCACCCGCGTAATCTAGCGCAACTGGCCACGACACTGGAGTCGGCATAGCTCAACATCCCAGTGAACACCTTCATCTACCTGACTCTCTTCCTGCACGTCTCGCAGCAATCCGTTCTGAGAAAGGTGGTTATTCTGACTTTTGACAGGTCGTCACATTAATGTGACTGGACTGTGTGTGTGTGTGTGTGTGTGTGTGTATATATATATATATATATATATATATATATATATATATATGGCCGGTACATGTGAAATATTTATGTTAGACTTACACCATTATGTTATGATAGTATTATTAAAATAAAGAGATACTTGTTTTAAAAGAGAAATAGTAGCATAAAACGTATTACGATCAAAGCGAGAAAGAATAGAAACATGTGGCCCAAAATGTATTTTTATAAGTTAATTGATCCCAAAAACTTAAAATCATAATTAGTTGAAATGAAAGATAAGAAATGCACCAAGCAAATATAGCTTTTAAAAAATTTTCAGTAACTTTCTAACAATTTTCTTAAATTTATGTGCAAAATGTAATTCTTTGAAATCTTTTTTTCCGCACTTATTTAACAATCAATAATTTATTTTCAAACATTAAAAAATTTTCCCACTTTTTTTAAAAATTTAAAAAATTTAAGAAAATTTCAATTTTTTAAAAACCCAAAGGCTTTTTGTTTTTGAACTAATTTCAAAATTTCTTTTTGCTGAATTATCACAAGAATTACCTCTAAAAATATGTTCATTCATTTTCTTACATATTAATTTAAAAATATTTTGTAAACTTTTATGTAAAAAAATCTTATAAAATTTTGTTTTTCGAGGTTTAAAAAGCTCTAAAAATTTTAGTAATTTAGGAAATGCTTCTTCAATGAACAGTTTTGTTAAATATATTATCATGAGTGCAAAAAATATTGCTTTAAAGTTGTAGCTTTTTTTGAAAAAAATCCTTAGCATTTCCAGTAACATAGAAACATTAAAAACTGATCATCGAGAAAAAGCACTGCTTTTCCGTTAGAATACAAAACATACATGCCCTAAAGTCACTCATAACTTTTTCAATAATTAAGCTAGAGCAATGCTTTTTTTCCGAGTGTTTTAAATAACTTTTACTTTTGAAATAAGCAATAAAATTTTTTTTGGTCTTTCGGTCATTTTTGAGTTACTTTGTCCCCTTAAATAGTACAAAAATACTTCATCCAAATGTATGTTTTACTATACAAAATATTCTGAATTAAATATTTTTTTTTATATTTCAGAAATGACATCACTGGTCCGAAAAAATGTGACTTAAATAGCTAAAAAATAACAAGAAATGGCAACTTATTACTTGCTTAGATTGTATCAATAATATACATAAAAAATTATATTTTAAGATATATTATAGCCCAAGAAATTTCCAGGTGCGTCGAAGAATTGCCCCATTTAAGAGGGAAACTGCTATCAATACTAACTGCTATCAATATCAGTTATGGCGTTGTGAGAATACAGAAATTATAATGCTGATGGGAAATTTGAACTTAGTTGCTTCAAGAGTATGTCTAATGTAGTAATTATTGATCTAATCTGCTTGTTAATATGCATGAGCTGGATTGCTATTAAAACTAGTTTTTGGGTAGATAATTAGGCTAAAACTTTTGCTTATTACATTTACATCACATGTATTTTCTGCGCTATTTTTTTTTTCGTAATTAATATTGTTCCATTTTATATACAGAATTTCGTAGTTGTTTTGTAGTCCATTTTTCACATATTTTTCAGCTGCATACAGAGTCAGTTTATCCCCAACAGCTTTGCTTTAGTATTATTGAGATTGTCGCATATCTTTAATATAACTACCTCTAATACTCGTGTAGTCAAAATTGCAAAAAGCTATTGTAATGGAGTTTTTTGGAAAGTGTTTTTTTTCTTTTGACCAAGTAAAGGTGGAACAAATTAGAATAATAAATATTAGCCGGTAGATTACGTTCAATATTTAATATTTAAGTTAATCTTATTAATCTGCCAATATAATCTGTCATACAATATGTAATAAAATTAAAACATGTCAGTATATATTTTGCAGTTTTTATTAAGTGAATTACGATTTATGTTAAATTCATAATGCTTGCATTCGATAAAACAAATTTATAAGACAATTATTGCATGTGCTTTTCAATGTTGACATGAACTTGAAAGATTTAAAAAACACTGTTTACATGTGGATGACTTTAAAGACACGCTGTAGAATATCAGCAGTCCAAACTATATACTGAAAATTAAAAAGCACAGAGTTCTAAACTACGCTGCTGGCCACCGTAAATGCAACACCTTGAAAGAAGCGTACAAACTATATGAAATTTACAACATGCACTAGCGGAAGGGAGATATGCAAATGATTAGAATTTAAGCGCACACGTATCTCATGTGCGCCTGTGGTGCCACCTTGAAAGATATTTAAGGCGTGGAGATTTGGGGGATTTTCAGTTTGCCAATTGTGTTTTTCTTGCAGTTTTTTTCAAAAAAAACGATTAATTATGCATCGTAGGAAACACCGATCATCTTTTGATCAAGTATCCGAGTTCGACAGAGGAAGGATAGTGGCCTGCTGACATTATGGCTTATCTTTCATCGAAATCGATACTCGTGCTGGACGAAATCAAACACCTATAATGCGGATATGTGATCGTTGGATGCATTAGGGTACGCTGGACCGACATGGTAAATCACATCCACCTCGGGGCACCACTTCACGTGATGACAGGTGCATTGTGCGCATGGTAGTGACGGATCGTTAAGTCACATCACGAACCATAGCACAGCACATGCCGTCTTTAACTCATCATCCAGTGTCTGTGCATACCATTTGACGCCGTTTACACTAGACTGGTCTGTCTGCAATACGTCCGTTGCTTCGTCTACCCTTGATGCAGAACCTCAGACGTCTTCACCGCCAATGGTGGGAGGAAAGAAGGATGTGGATGGCAGAATGGAATGATATTGTCTTTACTGACGAGTAACGCTTCAGTCTGCAACACCTCGATAGTCGGATGAAGGTCGGATTCGAGTCTGGAGACACCGTGGAGAGATGATGCTAAACAGCTTCGTTATGCACCACCACACTGGTCCTGCACCGGGTATTATGGTATGGGACAGTGTTGGATATCACTATCTCACTCCTCTAGTACGTATTACCGGTACTTTAAACATCCAGAGCTATATGTCTGGGGTGTTGGAGCCAGTTGTCCTTCCTTACCTTTAGGGCTTATCCGCAGCCATATTTTAACAGGATAATGCACGACTACACGTGACACGTATTCTCCAAGGGTTCCTCATCAATCACCAGATTGAGTTGCTTAACTGGACTGCTCACTCTCCGGATGTTTCGCCGATAAAAAAACATGTGGTTCAAGGTTGCTTAACGATTGGCCTAGATTACATCCCCAACTGCTACAACAGATCAACTTTGGCAACATGTGGAAGCTGCTTGGTCTGCTGTTCCCCATGAACACATCCAAAGTCTCTTTGAATCAATTCCGAGGCATGTGGCAGCGGTGATCTGCAACTCTGGCCACTGATTTTGGCAGGAACAATACTTCACAGAAGTCTATAAATTTAATCATTTGATACTTGATCAACATATTATCTACACAATTTTTTTTATATATATATATATATATATATATATATATATATATATATATATATATATATATATATATATATATATATATATATATATATATATATATATATATATATATATATATATATATATATATATGTATATATATATATATATATATATATATATATATATATATCCCGTCTTTCTTGGTGTTGCAATTTGGGTGTCCAGCAGTGTATTTTGTGAAAAAATAACATAAGACAGCCCCATTAGGAAAATCAAGCAGTGTTAATAGCTGTTGAATTCAGCAAACCTGACGTCTACGACTAACTACTAATAAAAATTATTGCTCACTTAACAGTACGAACTCCACTGACCCCCCCCCCCCTCTTTTTTTGAAAACTTTAAGCATCTTATAAAATGTTTTATTATAATTCATGATCAACATAACTCGTGGTAGCTATGGTCATAAATCCCCATGTCATTTTTAACTTCTATAGTTTATCTTATTTTAAAAAAATAATAACTAAGCTTTTAATTTCCACGAAAACTTAAGGTTAAAGCAAAAGTTGAATCAAAATTGAAATTTTCAAAGATATTACAAATAACAACATTGGAAATAGATTAAAAGCTGAACAAATGAACATTCCGCTAGATACTGAGAACTCTAATTAACGCTGAATAAAAATGATCTCTGAAAGAAAACGGTTGTAATTGATTCACTGGAATGGCAAAATGAAACTGATTTTCTATCTAAAAGGTTTTGTCAGAAAAAGTTTGCTTTTAAGCAATGTGTATTTGAGCACTTTTGAAATCGTTTATTCGACGTTCCTTATATACTGTGCACATTTTCTACAGCTACGAAATTTGCACTTTCTATTTTTGTTACACATACGTCTCTCATATATACTTTTTTTACTAAGTCTATACACGAATGTGATTTTGCTTACACAAAGTAACAGTTTCAAGTATGAAATGGGGAAAAAATATGAAACAAAAAAAAGTGCTAATTTTCAAAAATTGACATTCATTTTTTGCTAATTTGTTCAGTAAGTTTGTAAGTCAAAAAATATTTTTGATATTTTAAATTTATTAAGTTCATATTATAAATATTTCAAATATTAATTGAGACCTGCTTGCTTATGGTTGGTGTAATGTTTATTTATTTAATAGTAAGTTTATTTGTATTTCAAATGTTTTATACAATTAGTAAAATGTACGCAGGAAAAAATGAGATAGTCCATTTTTTTTACTTTATCAATAATTTCTTAAATCACTTATTTATTTATAATTAATCAATTTACATGCTATAATTTAATAATTCACTTATTTATTAAATATCTTATGTATTCATTTATTACTTTTTATTGATTCACACTTCAGTTAACTTAATCGTTTATTCATTCACAATTTACTTCACTAACTTATTTTTTCACATTAATAATTAATTATCCGTTTAATCTTTAGTTAAATATTCATATATTGATTCATTATTCTATTTATTTACTCATTCAATTAAAAAAAATATTCAATAAGCAAAACATTTCATTTTGCACTTTACCCATAAAACGAATTTTAAAAAAAAATCTTTTTTTTTTCGAAGGTGCACATTTACGGCCAAAAATAAAAAATGCGAATTTTATTACAAAATAGAATGTTCTCCCTTTGTATTTTGTAATTTTCCAAACGAATTCTAGATTCTTTCATTGCAAAAAAGGAAAGTTATCTTAATTAAGTCACTTTGCCTCAAATTCTCCTACCGTTTCATGAAAACCTCCACCAAACACTTTTCTCAGAAAGTCCTTTCCTATAATTTAATGTACTAAAAAAAAACTACCCTATGTAACCCTGTGTCGGACAACGGTAGCAACGAGAAACAAAATGAAAAATACGATTTCTTTCCTTCGCAGCAAACCAGCTACAACTAAATAACAGCAGCCAAACAGGTGAATTTAGTTAATTGCACTTGAAAATAGAATAGTCTTTACGTTTTTAACGGCCCTTAATTTCTATGCAAGTCTCATGGGTATCTGCCGTCTCTTAATATAATACATTACTATCAATGATAATAATTCACTACAGTTTCGGTGTTATCTTCAGTTCGTGCTATTTATGTTTTCACGTGAGAGCTCAAACAGCTGAGAGAGTTGCCAAATGGGGGTAATTACAGTACTTAGAGATAAAAAATGGTGAATTATAGCTGATTCAGAAAAAATGGCTGGAAAGGGAACGTTGAAGCAGATCTTGATTTTAATAATTTTGACTTAAAGTAGCTTACATTTGAAATACATACAAGTGGTCTCATTAAAAAGTAATTAGGCAAGAAAGTAGTTCCGGTGCGTCGGTAGTATTTATGTCTCGCGAATGCTGTTCTTGGAAAGTTTTGATGTTGAGTTTGTAAGGAAATGTTTACTTGGAAACCTTATACAACAAAATAAACACTAATAAAAGCAGTTTTCAGTTTTTTTTCTTATTTTGTAATTTTCAAAAAAAAAAAAAAAAATACGCAAAAATATCTTCGGTGTTATTGACGTGTTCTCAATCAAAAACGGATTTTTGTTTTTGAATGTTTTGAAAGAATATTCATCGTATAATGGACAAAAATGTAACGCTTTGAGTTCAAAATGCATGCAAGAAAATATTATATTGTTAAAAACATCAGTTTTTACTATATTAGTTCGTTAAAACTCTGACCAGGAAGTCACACGAATAGCTTAGTAATGAAAATAAAAATTAAACTAAAAGCAATCCAAAAGTCATATTGAGACATTTTTTGAAGCAAAAATTATTTGCTCTCGTGCTTTTGTTATCGGAATACAAGGTCAATTAATCTGTCGAAATTTGAACAAAAATACCAAATTTTTAAAGACTTAAGAAATCGTTTTTTTTTAATGTGATTTTTCATTTACAATAGCTACAGAGTAAGAAATATAATTTTAACATGCGTTTGATAATCCAAAATGATAGAATACCTTACAACTGTGAAGAAAATTTAAAATAAAAACATCACTAGCTTTAAGTAATCTGCAGCTATTTTTCTTTAGGCTCTATTTAGTGCTGATTATTTTAAATCTTTCAGAAAAAGGCTTTACTGAGTATGTATCTAGTACAAGAAATTATACGATCGATTAAATTATTATATCGGCGTTTTCTCTAATGCCATCATTTCAGCAAATTCTAATGGAATCGATTTCCTTTATTCTTAATGAATTGTCAGCAAAAGAAATCATTTATCATACACCAAGCACCTCTTTCAATAAAAAATGATATTTTTCATCTCATGCCAAACAAAAATTTTCGCGCATATGCTGAAAAAGCAGCAGACACAAAAAATGAGACAAAAAGTTAGTTCCTTTTATTGATGGAAACACTTATCATAAAGTCACTTTTAATGCTAGTGATAAATGTATACAATATCTTCAAAAACTTTTACTAAAATGGAATTTAAATTAATTACTTCAAACTTATGTCAATTCATATATTTATGTTTTTAAAGTGAATGCGTTTGATAAAAAATGACTGTAAGTATTAATTAGATTGTCACAAATCCTTATGTCTAAATTATTTATTTATGTTTCACAGCCATAAAGTCATTACTCACGCTATTTCAGCAAAAGTTAAAATGTAGCGATATCATTTACAACTGTTAAAAGAAGAAATCCTCTATCTATTTTGTAACTTTGCAATTGGTACTGCCGCTAAAGATGAATGAACATATATACATTTTTTAAAAAGAGAATACAATTTTTTATTCGCTAAACTCTTCTTTCTCATGAAGATTTCGCTAATATTTTTTCCTGACGTATTTTCCTTTGCACCATGTTTAATCTTCTTAGTATATAATGAAATTTACATTATTGTTTTATCTCAGATTTATGTTTTTTTTTTTTTTTTTTTCAATTGTTGTCGTTTTATTTATTTATTTTTTTTTTAAGAAATATGCAACGCAAAGTCTTTTTATGCTTCTTCTAAACTATAACTGTTGTAAGAAAATAGTGTTCAAGATATTAAACAAGATTTAACAACAAATTATCCGCGCAGATTCATCAACAAATGCTTCATTGTGAAAAAAAAAGGAAAAAAAAAACCTTAAAACAACAAAACGAAACGATGACAGAAAAAAACCATATTTTGTATATTTTTAATGCCCATTCATATAACAACAGAACTTTTCATAGTAGACTGAGTCCTCATCTTCAAAGTAGTACATAGTTATGTAAACACAGCAAGATTCTTTCAATGCGTAGTACTACATCTTAATATTAAGACAATTTGAGGGAGAAATAAGCTCTGTAAATTTGAATAAATGAATAAATATATATTAAATCAACATATATTGGATTTAATATGTATTTATTTTGTCTGGTAATATACGTATATAAATTCTTTTATAGTTAAATGTTCTGTACAAATATTTACTTCAGTTTTAATTCAGAAATTTAAATGAATTTCTCCGCTTTTCCAGAAGCAACAGTAATCTCAAAAGAGTTTATTTATGCATATCCACTATTAAAAGTGAATTATTAACGCAACTAAGCTAAACTGTAGAACCAAATAATGTCGATCAAAAGTATGAATTTAAGCAAAAAAAGATTTATCTAGTACCTGGTATATTTTATGTTGCTCTAATTTATTAACCAAAAGATATATATTTATTGTCATTTGACAATAAATATATATCTTTTCATTAAATATTTCTGTGCATAGGAACATATAAATAGTATTGTAGCTTCATAAATTATTAACAAACGATATTATTTTAATGCGAGAAATTTCACGCATAAATATAGGAAAGATGAACACTATTACGAAATAAAAATATAATAATGTTGTTACAATCAACAAAACCCATAAAAAGATGCTTTAGTTTCTTTTTATTATGGTATGTCAAGTTGTAATGTATCCCCGCAAAAAATATGTTATTGGTCCTTCTTGCAATGTAGTATGATTACAGAGATTATCTAAATTCAACTTTTCCCCCTTTATTGCAGTTATGAGAAGATTTTGTCAAAAAAAAAAAAAACCTTAAAAAAATAAATAAGCATGAAATTCGGAATGTAAGTAAACTTTGTTTAACCCTCTCGGCACCCTGGACCTCATATGAGGCTCCTACTTTTGAACTCAATTTTGGAAGAAGTAAACACTTAAAATGATTTTTTTCCCGTCAGTGACTCCACATATTCATGTAGATCACATATAAGGCTCCTAAGTGAAAAAAAATCATTTTAAGTGTTTACTTCTTCCAAAATTGAGTTCAAAAGTAGGAGCCTCATATGAGGTCCAGGGTGCCGAGAGGGTTAAAGTAGTTAACTATTGCACATACGACTATTATATAGTCTTTTTAAATAAATAATAATAATACATTTAAAACACACACTTTTTAACAATGAACTAGAAATACGATCTTTACCAATTGTTTATCATCTAATTGTTTAAGGAAACATTTTTATAATATTCCTAATAACGGCTCTAGGACATTTTATAACGTAAGATAATATAAATATTAATTAACTTTAATATATTAATGATAAATAACTAAATTCGCAAGAAGTTAAAGTGGTTGAAGAGAGATTTGAAAACCTTTATGAATAATTCATAGCCCCATGTCCCAACTATACTACAATTTCTGATATTATGAAGATATTTTATTTTAGAAAACATATTAAAAAAGTTGAGAAAGTGTAAATTACTTTTCCAATTGTGCTCCATTACCATTTGTTTCCGAATAAAGTGCTTTTTCCGATATAACTTTTCACTCAGTTTTTCGCCTTTGACATATACTTTCCTTTCAACTTAATAAAAAAAGATAATTCAAGAAAATAGTAAGATATTTTCGATTGCAGGATTCATTTCTTATGCATAAAAAAAGGAATAAAGACTTCTCAGTTTAAAAAATACATGTATTTTTAAGTTTTGCAAAGAAGTAAAGTTTGGAAGGCCTTTTTTTAATGAAATACGTTAGCATAATCACTAGGAATTTCAGTAGTAATTACTATATTTCTTTTCAAAGAATAATTATAAAATTAGAATCGTTTTGAAAAAATATCCTAGAAGCATAGGATATTTCGGATTTTCTTTTTTTATTTTTCAAGAAGCGTGTTGCAATATGCAAACATTACGACCTTGACGAGAGACAATAAGACTTTTTTTGGCCCAAAATCAGCATTGGGCACAAATTTGCGCGAAACTTTCCAAAACACTGAGATCCTCTGTGGAAATTGTGCTTGTTGTAAAAAGGCATTAGTGTACTCTAATATCAATCGTACTTAACCCATCTTGAACTATGTGACTTTTACCTTTCTCCGACTCGAAAAACACACAGAAGAGAGCACATTTATAGTCTGTAGAAGAAAAAAATAACGGCAGATTTACTGTAGAAAGCCAGAAGACCAGCAGGCTTTGAATTGAATAGTACTGCTTCGAATAGATGTATATGTATAATACTTGTGCAATGCTTTCTTGTTGCTGATGTTTGTACAATACTTGCAATGAAAACACACAGAAGGGAGCACATTTTTAGTCCGTAGAAGAGATTAAGGCAAAAGCGGTAGACATTTCAGAAAGTGAAGCCAGAAGACCAGCAGCGATATGTATGGTACTTGCAATGCTTTCTTGATGATGATGATTGTATAATACTTGCAGTGAAGCTAGTTTTTATTACTAGTATGGTTATTTTATTGTCACAACTCGTTGATATACTGTGAGTTTTATGTATGTGTATGTTTATTCATTTTTACCTGAATGGGTCATGTTAGGATGTGACGCAGAACTGGCTTTCGAATTCTTAAATGTTTAACCTTTGCTAACCGCCATCGTAAACTAAACTGACAAAAATAATTTTAAAAAATAATTGTACCTCATTATTTATTTCATTTTAGTTAAAAAGTAAACGTCATATTATTTCAGGAATGATTTTTTTATTTGTATTTTCAAATTAAACTTAAACTCTTAAAGCCAAGTACGTCACTTATAGCATATTCAAGTTCGCTATAACCTTCCTCTTCTATTTACAACCTTTTTGTTGATAGAAAACAATCACTTTTACTATTAAATGTTCTTTACATTATGAAACGAATCTAGAGCTTTGAATAATTACTCCATTTATAATAAATCTCCCTGTGCATGAGATATTTTAATTAGTCTTAAATTAAAAAACCTTCTTCCAAGTTAATTACTTGAACTGTGTATCTCCTGTCGTTATGTTTAACTACAGCTTTGGAAATTTCTCCAGACATTTCGATGACTTAGATCTCCTGCAAAAATAAAAAAATAAATAGTATAATTTTTATATTTAAAATATTTTGTAGCATATAGGTTTCGACGTATTTTATTTTAGGTATTTGTCTCGCCGTCTGGGATTCATACGTTTCCCGTCTGGCATGTCTATCAAGAAAGCGCAATTTTCATTTAACCGTATGATATTCTCCTTTTAGTACTTCAGAGTTTGAAGTGTTTTTATGACGAAGAAAGTAAAAACGCATTTTAGTTTTAATATACGTAAACAAATGTAATAATGATGGGCACAGTGTTTGAGTAATTATATTTAATGCGTAATAATGTGTATACTACATGCATGTGAATTTTTTAAAAAAACTAGTTTTTCAGAGAAATTTTATATTAGCGCTGTACAATGTAAAATAGGTGCAACGATTAGTTATATTTGGTAAATAAAAAAATAATGTTTTGAAATATGTTTCGAATGAATTTTTAACTTTCCCTCGCACAGTTAAATTGAAAAGTTGTGCTTAACTATTCTTTACTTTTTACACAAAAAGTACGAATATCTTTTTTAAAAAATAAGGCTAAACATTGAAAAAAAAAGTTTTGTTTAGCTAGCATCGTTCATCGTGGAAGTCTTTTATCAGTAATTTTAACTTCTATGTGCTTATGCATGTATGAAAGATTTTTAAAGGAACAGAAAAAAACATTATAAATAAATTTAGAGAATAAAAGTAGGAGTATGCATAGTTGAAAAGCGTCATTGAAAAGTAGTTTCAAATGTTTATATTATTTTTTTAACTGTAGACTATAAGCTTCACAAAAATATCGCGAGCGATAAACCACAAAGAACACAAACTATGAAAAGATAAAGAAAGTAGTAAATTTTAACTATATAATTAAAAAAAATACGCATCATATAACAAATACTAAAACACAGTAATAATAATAATAATAATAATACATAAAAGAGTTCAAGCTGAAACTAAGTAGAAATAAGACAATTAAAAGAATTAGCAGAAAGTTAGTAGTAAATTAAATTAATAACAGTGAAAGTTATGATACGTTAACGTAGTAATTGCCAATTTACAGCCGGAATTTGACAAAAGATCATTAAAAGGTTTATTGCTCATAACATGAAAAGCAGTTAAAGTTAGCACATGGACTTCTTAAAAGAAAAAAATGCAAGGAGGATTGTAAGTAAAATATAAGGAAAAAAACATACTAATGACAATTCCTTTAGACGAACTCGTAAAGTTTTAGCAGATATAAAGCCTTAAAAGATTAAGAATACAAGAGAAAAGGATGCAATAATTATTTTATTCTAAAGTGTTTTAGATTACAAATAGTATAAAGTTGTATTTTGTTAAAAACCTCTCGAGAAACGTAATGCTCTCGTTTTAGTTAGCAGTCTATATCAGTTAGGTTTTCCACCCGTTCGCAGAAAATTCCAAACAGAAGAGAAAGAAATAATCTTATTTGTAAGAAATAACGTCATAGAATGTATCTTTTGACATGTAGTCATGCTACCTTAGAAAGTAGCATAATTTTATCTAATAACTATTACATATTTTAAGATATCAAGAGAAAAAACATGCAAATAATCAGTAATTTATTGCCTTAGCATGAAAGAAATTTCTTCGAAGAAGATATTTAGCTCAGATATCTTGCACGAAGTCCCTAGGCCTTAAAGCCAGTAAGACGTTTATAGGAAGCTTTAGGGAGTCAAATGGCAAATCTCCGGACTCAGCTGGAATTCCCTAAGAATTTCCGGAAAGATTTAAAGAAATAAATTTCTATACGCTTTTGGGCCCTTAGATAATTTATATGTTGTATTTACCCAAAAACTGCTTCAACAGAATTCCGAAAGGTTCGATTTTATGAGCTAAGTACTGCCGATTGTTTCTATACAACTTCTACCTGTTTTAATTTATTTTCCATATGTTTTTTTTAATTGAGATTTTGGAGCCTAATTGTCGTTTTACACATACGCTAACATTTGTAAAGCAAACTATCGGTTTAAACATATGCAAATACATTTTTAAAAAATCAATAGCTATAAATGCGTATGTGAAAAACATGTCCTTATTTCAGATAAATATACTTAGCAATATCCTTATTTATGTCACTAAAAATCAAGAGTTTTCTTCCCCCCCCCCTCCTTAAAAAATTGTGTAAATTAAGGTTTAAATGGTTATACAGAGAATTAGTTTCTAGTGCAGTTTAATTTACTCACTAAATTAAGTTCTTTTTTAATAATTTAAATAATTCCAACATTTGTATAATCTTTTAAGATGATAACAATTTGTCGCGTTTGCAAAAGGGCCAACGAGAAAAACTGCGATTGTTAAAGGAAGGTTTCGGTTTTAACTCCAAGTGTCAAAAAACGTGATTTTAAATTCGTTTTGGCCTGTTTGCTCAAAACGAAGATCACATTCCGTATCATGTATCCATTAAATGGATAACTAAGGCACTATGGAGGCATGCCCGAAGGATGAACCGCTAAGAACTTTCACACCAAAGATAGAATGGGAAAGAAATGAAGCATGGAAATTTTCGCTACAATTCATAGGGCCCTAAGTTTCAGGGCTAACTAACTGCCTCACCTTTTTCGCCAGAATTTGAAATAATATTTTATTTTAGCTATGTTGTCGCTGATGTCCATATATTCTTTTAAGTCAGAAACTCATATTTTCCAAAAAAAAAAAAAAACTTTATTATCCTCTAATTGCAGCTCCGCAACTAGCTAGGCAAATCTGCTCTCCTTCTTCCGGAATCTGAAATCATTCCCATCTTTCAACCAAATTTTATCCCACCGTTGCTTTGGCTTGCTGGACGATATAGCTGATACTACATGCGCATTTTTTTGAATCTATAGTAGCAGCAAGATAACTATACCAACTTGAATCACTCTGGATTTTTGTCTGTGTTAAAATTCTTTCAACCTGAATAAACGGTTTATTTCCAGTTTTTCATATTAGTCGAATCATTCTTTGTAATTATGACGTTTGTGCCTTTTGCAATCATACTTGCTACTTTATATAGCACTTCTATAAAATTAGATGATACAGTTTTGAAGCTAAAAAAAAAAAAAAAAAAAAAAAACATGTCTTCAAAAATTAAAAAAAAAATATTTTGAAACACGAAATAGAGTATTTGCATGTACTAGTTCAGATGGGTTTTCTCGTGAAGTTTATGGTAGTGGATTCTTTTAATACTATACATACTTCTCAAATCATGTCTGTTCTCTAGTCTCATAACTCAGATAGTGAAAACTGTTTTACTAAGATAACTTCAAGTAAAATAACCTTGAAACATTAGGAAATGGCAGTACCAGTCCCACCTATTGGCCACTTTTGAACAACTGTTTTTTGTTTTAAAAGTAATGAATTCTTTGTTTTAACGTGTGTTGTATTTAATACTCTGTCTTTTTTACATGCAAACATTTTTTAAATTCCCTGATAAGCTAAACTTAATTATTTCAAATCATTATATGAAAATTCAAGTAAATTGTTAATGTTTGAATTTTGTAATTAAATTAAAAATTATTTTTTTTTACAAAACACCACTGTATTATATGATATGGAACTTGTAAATATATTTTAGATTCTAACACAGCAGCAGATCTGTAGCTCCCAATCCTGCAATGAGTTTAAAATGATGTTTATGAAAATTTTACGAATGATCGCGAAATTCTGCTGAAGAATTTTTGAACTCATGATGTGTGGATTATTAGTACGACGCTCTAACTAACCCGGGGCTTCACCCTTACGGAATGTTATACATTAAAGCAATGATCAGTTAAATAAAACGAATAAATCGTTTTTTCGGCAAAACAACCACAGTATGAATTATTTCTGAATTTTTTGGCGAAAGCGGCGGAAAATATTTTTTAAATGATGCCTTATTTTTGAAATTTGATGTATTATGTAAGTTAAGGCGTTGAAAGAGAGAGACGTTGATAAATAACATATCTGATGTTTGAAATGGATGTTCAATTCGATATTTCAGGAATTGATTCGTTATCAATTAGTTATATATTAAAGCAATGTGTAGTAAAGCAATAAAATAAATTGTGATTTACAGGAGTCGTATTATGTCTTTGAATATCAAGAGGTAATATTTTGTATCATTATAAAATGTAAAATTGATTGCTAATAAAACCATTAAAGACGGATTGGTTAAATCATAAATATTTTTTCACCAGCATTTATATAACTCCATAGTTAAAAATCTCTTTAATAAGGTAACGCGTTTAGGTATCTTATTGTTCAAAACACTAAACAATAAGTTTCATATCCACTACATTTAGAAAGAAGAAAAAAAAAAAAAGAGCATGAGCATATTTTTAACTAATTGAAGTTCCAATTGTATATTCCCTTTATTTAAAAATAAATTATGCCTATCAAAACAAAACTGTCAAATTCCAAAATCATTAGCATACGTTGTTAATTGACATAAACGCGAAGATTTGAATCCCAAGGTACCACTGCTACAAAAAAATATTTTTAATAAGTAGTTTATTAGATATTTTTTAATAAACTCGAAAATAATTATCGGAAAAATAAGTTAATGTGTTGCAGGGGGTTTGAATATTTTTCCGATTTTCAATAGGTTAATTAGTTTCAGAGATGAGAAAACCCTTAATTAATCACCAGTATTTAAATGCTGTAGCAACCTTTTGCCATAGAAAACAACTTAAGCTGAGTCACTGATTTTTCAAAATATTTTCCTCAACTTTTTTCCTTTTTTTTTTTTTCGCTTATTAGTAAGCATCCAAAAAGCTTTCCTATAAAAGCAATTAATTTTCCCAATTTATTCTTTAAAAACTGATTTTCATTATCGTCAAGTAATTCTTATTTTGCTCTCCACTGTTTACATCAGCTTTTATGCTATACGTTTACGCTCCAGCAGTCAATGCATTATTTCACGAAAAATATCCTTTGAATATATTGTTTCTTAACTGTGTTCACGTCATTTCCTGATTTAAGTAGCAAAAGATTATTTTACCCTCGAGGACATGTCCATATGATCCATTGTGCTGCGTTACAACTATTAATGGTAATAACGCACAAATATTAGTAAAAATATAATAAAGTGATTTAGGAAAGTGTTTAATTGATGACACGTGTAGATTTCAAAGCATCTCTTATGCATTGCTTGGAAATGACGCATGCTGTTAAGGAACCGCATTCGTAAAGCAAGCGAACATTAGCAAACAGGTCCTTACGGAAGGATGTTGTGTTTGCTTTTCAGAATTTTTCAACTATCTATAGGTTACATCTGTACCTCAGAACCAGACTAACGTAAGTCCATTTTCGTCATTTTTCAGTAGAGGGGAAAAACGATTGTCGAATAACATGCAAAGGATGGGACTCGCGCTCTTTTCACGCTGCTAAATAATTGTGAAGGAATTTGTTTTATAGAATACTGTTTTGATGGGTCGATGTGGAATAATATTCTACATACAATGAAGCAAAAAAGTGAAAATGCCCATTTTTGGACTAACGTCGTTCTGGTTCTTAGTTACAGATATAGGTGTTAGTGTATTTCAAGAAATAAATCATAAAGTAGTTCAGGCTTATACACTTCGCTAGGTTAAATGCCAGTTATTTGTTTTCGTAATTAACACCCACAAATGCGCCAGTAATTTTTTTTTGTATCAAAGGTAGCGGTGTACACAGAATTGTCTAGAATAATGTACAATAATTTTCTACTGATGTCTATCAATAATTACTATTTTGAAATAGGGCCCTGCTCCACATCAGCAGAAAACGTGACCGAAACCGAAGGCAGAAACCGAAAATCCGGGTACTTGCCATAGGAGTACCATTTAATCCGTTTTACGTTTCTGCTTTATTTTTCTGCTTTACGTCAATGTGGAGCAGGGCCCTTAAACTTAGGGGAGTGTACCATTTAAAACTGTAAAAAAAAAACAGCGTCATGAAAAATTTCATTTTCTTAACTTAAAATGAATTAAAATGTTTATTACTATTTCAAGATTTGCGTTAAGTTAGTTGACTACTACCGCTTTTCTTCATCAAAATAAGTTTATAAAGTTATTTTAAGTGGGGCATATGCCCTGGTGAATTAGATAGAACTACCTGGCTGCAATTCGCCTTTTAGTGACAATTTGGGTTTTGAATAGAAAATAACTTACCATATTACACACACCACGCACACCCCCCGCATCAGCCGGCATGCCGGAAAAAAATGAGGTTGGGCAGCATGCCGGGCAATTCGAATTTTCTGCCAGTGAATGAAATTCAAGTCTCATTTTGCAACAAAACAGAAGTAAATCCCCCCCCCCTCCTTAGGTTCAATCGCAAAGCGAACTACTGCAAGGAAAAATTAATCCCAAAGTAACCTCCTTTTCAAAAAATAACCAATAAATATCTGGTCGCCGAGATAAAAAAAAATCGTAGTGGTTTAATAGTGTGTTATCTTGCTATAGTTAATTAGTATTTTTACGAAATTAAACCGTTTATTAATACTATTAAAATGATCCATAGTGTTGTTCTAAGCGCCAAAGTGGCATTTGCAGTCGAGTTTAAAATGATAAACCTCTTTTTAAAGTTTTATGCTTCCACATGTTTCATTTAGATGTCACTTTTTTCAAAAAAATATTTAATATTTCCCGTTCAAATGACCATAAAACAATATATTTAGGTAGTATATGTTACAAAGAAATAACCCGATTACAATAATTAAATTTTGATAAAAAATGCAGATAATACTTCTATAATCAACACACCAGTATAAAACTTATATTATTTTTTTGGTTAAATATGTATTTGTTATAGTACCGTAAAATGGGGTGTATAGGAACAGCGGGGTCAATCGGAACAAAACTTCCCGACAGTACAAAGAAATTCTTCATAAATATACCATTGGGTATTTTTCCCCATTAATTTTTTTTTTTTTTTTTAGAAAGGTAAGATCATAGGAAGTAGGGAAAAATTACTTTTGTCAATCTGGCAACGCTACTGGCTTCTAAGGAGGGCTGCTCGTGGAATGCTAAAAAAATCACATTTTCATAGACTGCAAAACTTCATATGCAAAAACAAACCTTCTTATATTTAAACACTAAGAGTGATACGTTTCAATTATACATGTATCTGAACAACAGAATACCACATTAGAATTTACATTTTTTATAAATTGTGTCATAAAAATGAAGAATTCTGAAAAATGTCATAGGAAAAAAATTTGCGGGGTGAATCGGAACACTTAGTTCTGTTGTTCCAATTCAAACTTATTTGAAGGAAACTGTTTGAAAAATCAAGATTCTAACCCCAATTCTTCTAATCAAGAACGAGGACAAGGATTTATTACTGTTTATCCCTTCTCGTGAGTAACTAGATCTTAGAATGACAGAAAGAAGGCAGATTTCAAAAGATTTTTTCTCCAGGAGACTTCTTTTTACTTAAAATGCGAGGGGGAAAGTCACATATACTGTATGTAGTAAAAGTCCAGCACACAGGCAGTGATGAATAAGTAGGAAAATCTTACAGAACAATCCCCGAAACCCAGGGATTTTAAGGAACTAAAGAAAAGGCAGAGTTCATTCCAGGAGATGTTATGAAAAAACTTAAGCCAAGTCAAAATTGCTAGTTTTAAGGACAAGTACATATTTGTGGACGACATGAGTGACTTCCACTCATGTTAAATCTTTGTATTTCAATTCAAAAGCATTTCCGAAAATTACTTTTCATTTTTCATAAGTTCAAAATTATTTTGAATTTTGACAAATTATAAACGTTTACTGGTATTGAAATTATACATTTATGTGACAGTAATTATCTGTTCTCATTCTCCCCCATCAATATTACTCATGTTTGTGCGACCTATTACAGGTTAAGTTGAAAAAAATAAAAATTTTAACATGTGTTCCGATTGACCCCTATCAGCGGGGTGATTCGGAACACCCATAATTTCCTATATATTTTAATAATAATTGTTCAAAATGTTTTGTCTTTGCTTGGAATATCAAAAGTAAAGCAAGACCGAAGTTTTTACCCAAAAAATCAAATTGAAAAAAAATCTTTTAACTGCTTTTTTTGCAATCAAAGCTGAAAAGTGTTCCGATTCACCCCATTTTACGGTATTAAATTATTATTTGTTTTTTTAACCTTGGTTTTTCTGAAATGCCGGAAAGGACCAGCTAAATGTCATTGATAATTTGGTAACCCTCGAATTTTGCGGCATGCCGGCTAATGCGGGATTGCACGGTATTTCGTATTTGTTAGTGCTGGTCTATTTAACACAGCATCTAGACTAAGAAAAGTATTCGGAATTACTTTCCATTTTTTATAAACACAGCAGTTTTATGAATTTTTCCGCTTAGGTGGGACGAGGTACCTCGACTTACTGCATTAACTATTTTCTCGAGGAAAAATATTCTGCCAAAGCTATCTTGAAAATTTTGTTTTTTTCTAGTTCATTTGTTACTTTACCTTAAGAGTTGACGATTGTGTAATCAACGCAATCAATTATGCTCCAGTATTATACTCAAAATTTGGCGTACCAACCACACCCCCGTTTAAGGTATTTAATAATACTTATTACTAGATACTTCAGAAAGAAAAGATGAAGAACGGAGATTTGAATTCGTCTTGTTTTCATCTTATTTATTATTTCGTCTTATTTATCTTTTAACCTGCGTTTAGAAATTATTGATGATATTTCACCCGCTTAAAAAACAAGAGTTGCATTTGTTTTCTTTAAGGGGGCACAGAAGCTGCACACTTATACGAACTATTTTTTGCAATTTCTTGTTTTTTGAAAATAATGGGCGTTACTTGTTTCGGAAACAATAGTTCATAGTATCATACACTACAATCAAAACTTGTGCTTATACTTTCTGAAATAATTCAATTATCAGTACGTTTCAGAAATTCGTAATACCTGTCTTCACAATTTGAAATCATGTAATTAATTTACCTCCGATTTAAACGAACTACTAAAACTAACAGATCAGAAATAAAATTTTAGTTAAAATGTTATATTATAAATACTTTAAATTTCATTGAAGCTATTATAACACTAAGCTTTTTTGAAATCCCCTTTTAAAAACCCTTCGTCTTAAAACCCCTTGGTTCCTTATTTTCAAATTCAATACAGGAAGTGCTTCTATGGGAGAAAAACCTAGCTACTAAATCGTAATCTCAGAAGAAATCTTTCAGAGGAAAACTAGTACTAAATCGTAATCTTATTATTTTCTAAACAGCACTTTGCTATTGAAATGAAATTTATTGGTGTTGGCAAAAAAAAAAAAAAATCTATTGCGTCGTATTTTTATTATTATTATTATTATTATTATTTCTATTATTTGCAAATTAGAAACCAGTACTCGTAATATCTTGATTTTTTAAATTAATTTGCAATGATTTATATCCTCTTGACTTTTAGAACACAACTCTACAACTTCAACGTAATATAATGATATTTTTGAAAAAATTGATTCATTGCGGTCTTTTGACTGCCTAACACAAAACTTAGCTACTGACTCTTTAAAGTTGGAACACAACTGTACTCCCGATCCCTCTCTCTGTCTGTAAAATTATCTTAACTAAATTCAGTTTTGTTTGAAAATAATCCTAGAGAGTTAGCTCCTTCGAAGTCATTATTCATCATCACTTCTTACTTTATTTTATTTATTTATTTATTTATTGAATAAGTTTGAGTAATTTTCCGAAAAGTAGCAATATGTGACTGCCTTAGAATTTTTTGCCGACATCGTGGAAACATCTATAAAAATATGCCTTAATTTTGAATTTTGATGAAGTACGGAAGAAGTTATGGCATACACCCCCCTCCGCCTCCCCTATACTATCATCCCAAAAAAAACACACCTTTGAGAACTTGTAAATGTGATAAAAAAAAAATGCATTAAAATTACTGATTGAGTATCGGTGAGCTGCTTTTGCAATTAAGTTTGTTTTATATTAAATTAGTTTCCCCGGTGGATTTTATGTTTTGATGTATTTTACGCATTTTCTTACAACTTCGTATTTTTTAAATGCAATGATATTTTAATTATTATATATGTAACATCAAATGTTTTAAAGCTCTTATGAACTAACATAAATGCTGATAACAAAAAAGTAAAATAAAAGGCGAAACGTTAACTTTCTTACGTTTTGGACTTTCGTGAAACTTTTAATTGGTAAGATTAAACAAGTTAATAAATTTAATTGATTTAAGTGGTATGATATAAAACAATAGTTCAAAAAACAATGAAATAAACATTGCAACGCCTTTTTCATACCCTGTTTGAAAATTTACATGCATATTAAATACTGTAGTACACTATTTATCAGCACCAATAATACCTATTAATCACTGCAAAACGAAAAATTGCAGTTTAAAATAATTTTTTCAAATATAAATAATAATTTTCACTAAACGAAAAAAAATATTCCTTTACTATCTACATCACCTAACTGATTAAAGAAGTTCAAGAAGAAATTGGTAGAAAAACAAAATGTAAGACATAAACCAATGAAAAAATAAAAAGGCTGTAAAATACACATAATTCCAGTATAAAAAGCTTTATTTCGAAAATAAAACGTGCCCAAATAAAAATAAGCACATAACGTGCTTCAGTGTTAACGGTATTTTGGAAACAAGAAGAGCAGCACCTAGCATTTAAAAATATAGCTCCGTAAGCTGCAATATCATATATCACACGTTATCGCTGCCACTGTAAACCTTCAACCGTTAAAGACCATTAAGAACAATAAAAAAGCACTTCCTACTCCAAAGATCCTTACAAATTATACGTTTTTCTTTCTTTCTTTCCTTTTTTTAAGTTTTAAAAAGATGCAAAAAAACAAGTCCTTGCGTTGAAAAAACTGTAGCTTGAAGTAATAAACTATAAGTCAGCTGACAAGGCTGCTCTTAACTGTAAAGTACAGTATATCTACGTAATATTCGTAATTTGGCAAAGCACAAACTGCTGAATAATCTTACATAATTGCCCCCTTGTGTTTATTCAATAATCGATGAGTCATAACTTCGAGAATGAAAACTGACATTAATAGTAGGGTACATTCATATCTTTGGCATTATTGCATATTATTAAGATCCTCTCAAGAGAGGACACTTTTAAAAGGAAGTTTAATGATAGTTTTCTATTAAAAAACGCTAGCTTTTCAAAATCTTTCAAGTTGTGCATTTTCCGGCAATTCAGAAAACATTCACGGTGTCCTGAGTCAAATAACTATGTAAGGAGTAATTGTTTTGGAAAATAAAACACAATGAAATGTTAAAGATTAATTTTATTGATAAAAATTATTAGATGCGTTTATTTCCAAAGACAATACAGAAAAAATAATGATAATGTACAAAAAAATATGAGGGATGTTTGTCACAGCTCCTTCCAGAGCTTGACGGAGCTTATTAAAACAAACATCTTACCCGCACAGCAACAATGTTAACTTTACTGGAGGAAGATACTCTGCAAGTTTTGTTATATATACTTTCGATGTATGAACTTACGTGATGTGGCAGATATTTAGTGTAAAATCCACTTCTTGTTTCACTCTCTTTAACATGAAACGATCAATGGTTGTCCGTTTTCTAAAAAGATGCGCCCCCCCGCCCCCCATCTGACTGACTTGTGACATTTCCTCAATAAAGAGTTTCTTGGTCGGTTGGTTGAACGAGATTACGACGACTGCAATATCCGTTTTCTGAGACCACCACGATATTTGAACCTAACTCCATGAGATTTCCTTATGGGGGGGGGGGTGTTATATCAAATAACATGTGTTAGTACTCCCGATAACACGTGGTTTACAAGTTTTGCGCCATAGGATCCTATTCGCATTTTCTACTGTTGATTTTGAGATGTTATGGCAAGTGAAACAAGAATTAGACTATAGGCCTGATGTATATTGCATCACAAAGAGTTCACGTATCGAACATTTGTAAAACAAAACTTGTAGGCAATTTGAGTTATGAGCTCATCTGACGAACAAGTGCCCCAAATACTTTCTACAGATATATCATGTTTCGTCCATACCGTACTGTAAATTAAAGTTAAATTTTAACATTTATTCGACTTAATTAATGTGGTATGTGGTTGTTAAAAATGTCCATCAAGAGAAAAAGAGGTGCAATCCCTTAAGGAGGACGGTTTATATAATTTAATTAATTGCTCTGTCAAACTAGCTGAAAGCTTGCTTTTTGAGTAGTGAATACATTTAAAGTACATTTTACATGAAAGGTTTTCAATCATTTTGATAAATTAATGCAATTAATCAAGAGATCCTATGTTTTTGTTCATGACGCGTCAGTAAAAAGGAATTCTTGCACTCTTTAATAAGAGCAGACCTTCTTTTCAGTATAGTAGCAAAAGAACACCGACGTTTTATTTCTCACTCCAGTTTTTTATAAAGCTCTGAGTAAGCAGTACACGTAACGTTGCCAAGGGAAGAAAAAGAGAAAAATAAAAGGCAAAGTTTTTAAAACGCAAAGAAGCAGACAAAAATATCTATTGCCAAATTAAAAAAAAAAGTGCTCAATCAATAATATAATTTTCCTGAATTTTAACTTCACAAGTTTTCCATTTATCGTTTGCTTGAAGTTAAAAGCTAAAAGTAGTGGTTGGCAGTGGAATTTTCGTAGTTTTTAAATTAATGTTGTCACTAAATAAAGAGTCACTGGCATCAAGCCGAGCATAATGGAGTTACCGTAATTTTTCGATTTTTCTTTTTGGAGTTGGTCAAATTAACAGATGCTCATTTATTTAAGAGGAAATAGGTGGACATAGACTAATACATGCATATATGTGTGTATATTTAGTTTCTAATTTTGATAAAGTAGAAAACAGTGCAACCACACTGTCTAATTACCTGCTGAATGAGGGTTCCATAGCTTAGTTGGTTAAATTACCTGCTGAAAAAAAGGGAGCTACTTAACTCTACCTAGGATCAGTTTTTATCTGTTACCAACAGCAATCCAGGATGATTATGTCCAGTGTCAGGGGTTACGATTAAGTATTTTTAAAATACTTTCTAAATACTTAATTCCATATTTGAAATGCGTATAAATATTTTGAATTAATTAACCCATTTATGCCCAAGTTTTTTTAAACAATTTTTTTCAATTTTTATCTGCTTAAAACTCTTACTTGGAATGGTTTACATACATTTTAGGCTTCAAATAGATCGCCGTTGCCATATTTATTAAATTTTTTAACGTCCTGTTTATGGGATATTTTGCAGATATGTGAGCAAAATGCGACCTTTCCTGACTTTTCTTTTGCAAAGTAGCGTTACAGAAGGCATCTCTGATCAATTTTAAGCAAATCATTTTGAAATAGTTTAATTTTATAAAAACAAAGTTCGTAAAAAAACACTTACTTTCTGTGGCTACCCATGCTGGATCGTTTCTTGACTCATTTGTCTGAAAATGGCTGTCAATAAAGAAGCTCTGATGTCCAAATAGTGGCTCTAACTGGTTTTCTCAAGAAGAAGGACTATTTAACTTGTGAAAAACAGCTTTAGTAAAATGATATACCCATTACAGGTTTTTGTAAGTATTGGTTTGTATGCAGGTTTTGTATGCAGTAACTAACAAGCGTCCCGTTTTTAGGCTACTGGGCATAAATGGGTTAACTCCTCTAAATAGAAAAGTTGATGAAAAATGCTGTAATATATTAATACACATAAGACCCATGGGAAAAACACAAACTGGTTATTTAAAAACGTGAAGTATAAATACTCCATATTAATTTTGACAATTCGAGCTCTAAAATTAATAACTTTAAAAGAGCGAGCGGGATAAAAAAAAAGAAAACGCATGAAAGCAAAGCTATAAACAAACTATTAATAAAATGCTAAGCTAAGAAAATCACCAAGCCCAAAATTTATTGCCGAGCATTCCCTTTGTTCGGTGAGACACGTGTTTTTGATAGTTGGGCCTATCATCATCATAATGATGTTTAGCAGCGCGAAATGTATAGGGGGAGGGGGGAGTGGAATCAGGGGGTGAGTTTTGATGACGTCGGTCAGAGGTACTTCGCGAAAGCAGTCAGAGTCGGAGGGTGGACAGCGGGATGCTGGGACAATTCACATGCTGTGGTTCTTTAAGTTTCCGCTGTTCGGCTGCAGGCGATTCCTTTGTTGCATGACGTCATGCCGTGTCCCCCTTTATTCATGCGGCTTGAGCAAAAGATCTGCTCAAGGTGATGCTTTCCTCGCCAAAGATGGCCTGGCTGAATGGTACTGGGTCCGATACTGCTGAGATTGATGAGCAGTTTAATATTCCTTTGATTCTGTTTGGGCTGAAGATAATGGTTTGGATGATGGGCCTACGGCTGTTGGTCGATGTCTGATGCTTTATGTGGGAGTGAGAAGATATGTTCTGAGATTGAATTTATGAGGTTAGGGAGTTTTCTCTAGCGCTTTGTGTAAAAGGCAGTAAAACAGCTGATACTTTTCGTTCTGGTCTCAGAAGTAAATATTTTTAGAGAAATAACGTGGAATAAAGGAGTAAATACAACAACCTGAGCCCATTTAAGTAAGAAAAATAGCTGGAACTACTTGATTCTATTCGATTTGCCTTTTTTGTAAGTTAGCATGTTTGCGGATATAACTGAATCATTTCTGACTTCAAACTGGCCAAAAAACTAAGGATAAATAATACGGCATTTTGTACATTGTCTTATAGCTGCATCACTACAAAAATTTTAAAAGCCCTAACTTCAAACATTCAGTAAACTAAAGAACAATTTAAAACGATAACAATAATAATGGTGATGTAAGATAAGAGTTTTCTTATAATAATATTAATAATTATTATTTTTATTGTAAAAAAAACGACAAATTTGAGTAATTGCACGATCCATTTTGCGTTCCAAACACTTTAAAACGTATAATAAATTATAATTGTCTAAAACTTACTTTTCTTAGTGTATGTAGGATTTGTGAAATAAATTATCTAAAAGTGCTAACCAGTACAGAGTTTAACTAATTTCCTTATCCGCAAATAAAAACTAAATATGTTTATGAAAGCACCAAATCACGAGGATACATCTAAATAAATAATCGCTTCTTTTATTCAAAAATAAAAATCTGTTTGGTCATTCTTCTGCGTAATTTGCGTTTATTGTTTATCTTTACTTAGGGTCATATGAGAAAGATGTCATTTATTCCTAAAAAACAAAATAGTTTAATGATTTACTTAGTTGGACTTTAAAGATGCACAATGCTTTAAAAGTATAAGTTTATTTCAGTTATTTTCAGACCAAAATATTTCAAATTAATGCTTCGTTCAAAGTAGCGACGTACCACATGATTACTTTCTTCGAACTTACACAAGAGCGATTCCATACCAAATCACCGAATGGGGGTCGCACGACCGACTCGGATTTTTTTTTAATTTGGTACACAGATTGATGGTATAGAGGTATGAAAAAGCCCAAAAGGAAAGTTACCTGCTCCACTTATTTTCTGAGATACATGCCCTCAAAGTTTGTCCGCCACGTCAAAATACTAAAAAAGTGATGTTATTTAATCATTTTTTATAAAAAATTGTACTCATGCAAAATAAAAGTGTTAGATATCTATGGAAACTAGTTACTCTAGGCATTTTGAAAAAAAAATACTAGAACGTTCATAATGAAAATTGCCAAGGTACAGGGCTCTTTGAAGTTGTCACCACAAAAACTTGATTTTGCAGATTTTGCTAAAATTCAGGCATTTATTACAAAAAAAGGCAAACAAAACCAAAGGTTTTCTCACTTTCTGGTAGTGTACAGGTTCTCCCTGTAAATTGCTACGCAATAAATTTTTTGGGTTTCTCACTCCTTCTTGGAAATATTTTAGCTTAAAAATAAGCCATAAGGCAAAAAATGCGTTTTTGGCCATTTTGGCAGCCATTTTTCTCATAAAGGGGGAGCAGTAGAAACTTTAATTTTTTTTTAAAACAAGCCACTGATATGTTAGCTATTCACAGGAAAAGAGTTTACTTTTGGTTATTTCTCCCATTAAGAGATATCCTGCTGACAGTATATGCATGTTTTTCGCGACGACCATATGCTTTTGTTCCCCCTCTCATGGACTTAAAATTAATTAAACCAAAAAATAATTATATATTTATTATTGGCTGTATTATCTACTCAATATGTCATGAAATTTAATTTATTAAATCATTCAACAATAAATTAGATAATTGATGAAAACAAGAAAAAGTATTTCTCTGATGCCTGAGCATTATGCATTCATAATTATAAAGCACTAAATACTTTCTTGAGAAATTAATTAACATAAATGAGCTCTAAATAGTTATATTATAAGCAATACGCAATCTTGTGATTGGGATAGTCCTGTTTTTAAATGAAAAATTTCTTGAATATCACATGAATATCAGGAAAATAAATGAGGTCTTTTCGTTTGATGTAGGATACTTTATGACAAATTTCATTTGATGGGCTACTAACTGAGCATGGTGATAAAGAGCTATTAATTTCAGCATCGAATTCCATTTTACCTTATTAACAGTTAAATATTTACAAAATAATTAAATAAATAATTTAATATAAAGCCATGCTTGAAGAATTAAAA
The DNA here is from genome assembly GCA_038373865.1 of Uloborus plumipes. Taxonomy (NCBI): domain Eukaryota; kingdom Metazoa; phylum Arthropoda; class Arachnida; order Araneae; family Uloboridae; genus Uloborus; species Uloborus plumipes. The sequence continues at coordinate 43,268 of JAXGGA010006274.1, forward strand.
TTAGTGCAACTAATTTATCCCCATACTGATCTTTACAAAACTGACATGTGTTGAGCACTGATAAGAACTGACAAGAATAAGTTTACTCACTAAAATACTAGTTCACAGATACTATAAAGCGTACATTCTATTTTCTACAAAATAATACTGCAACAAAGAACAAGGGTATAAAGGGGTAGGTACTAAAGAATTTCTTGAAAAATCAATTAAAATAAAGGAGCTTCGAATATTTATCTCATAGGCAATACCCAATCTTGTGATTGGATGTTCCTGATTGATGGCTATAAACAGGAGGATACCCTTGTTCTTTGTTGCAGTATTATTTTGTGGAAAATAGAATGTATGCTTTATAGTATCTGTGAACTAATATTTTAGTGAGTAAACTTTTTCTTGTCAGTTCTTATCAGTGCTCAACGCATGTCAATTTTGTAAAGATCAGTATGGGAATAAATTATTTGCACTAATTTTAATTCTGCAAGCATGGCTTTATATTAAATTATTTATTTAATTATTTTGTAAATATTTAACTGTTAATAAGGTAAAATGGAATTCGATGCTGAAATTAATAGCTCTTTATCACCATGCTCAGTTAGTAACCCATCAAATGAAATTTGTCATAAAATATCCTACATCAAACGAAAAGACCTCATTTATTTTCCTGATATTCATGTGATATTCAAGAAATTCTTCAATTAAAAACAGGAGTATCCCAATCACAAGATTGGGTATTGCTTATAATACAACTATTTAGAGCTTATTTATGTTAATTAGTTTCTCAAGAAAGTATTTAGTGCTTTATAATTATGAATGCATAATGCTGAGGCATCAGAGAAATACTTTTTCTTTTTCTCATCAATTATCTTATTTATTGTTCAATGATTTAATAAATTAAATTTCATGACATATTGGGTAGATAATACAGCTAATAATGAATATATCATTATTTTTTGGTTTAATAAATTTTAAGTCCATGAGAGGGGGAACAAAAGCATATGGTCGTCGCGAAAAACATGCATATACTGTCAGCAGGATATCTCTTAATGGGAGAAATAACCAAAAGTAAACTCTTTTCCTGTGAATAGCTAACATATCAGTGGCTTGTTTAAAAAAAAAATTAAAGTTTCTACTGCTCCCCCTTTATGAGAAAAATGGCTGCCAAGATGGCCAAAAACGCATTTTTTGCCTTACGGCTTATCTATAAGCTAAAATATTTCTAAGAAGGAGTGAGAAACCCAAAAAATTTATTGCGTAGCAATTTACAGGGAGGACCTGTACACTACCAGAAAGTGAGAAAACCTTTGGTTTTGTTTGCCTTTTTTTGTAATAAATGCCTGAATTTTAGCAAAATCTGCAAAATCAAGTTTTTGTGGTGACAACTGCAAAGAGCCCTGTACCTTGGCAATTTTCATTATGAACGTTCTAGTATTTTTTTTCAGAATGCCTGGAGTAACTTGTTTCCATAGATATCTAACACTTTTATTTTGCATGAGTACGATTTTTTATAAAAAATGATTAAATAACATCACTTTTTTGGTATTTTGACGTGGCGGACAAACTTTGAGGGCATGTATCTCAGAAAATAAGTGGAGCAGGTAACTTTCCTTTTGGGCTTTTTCATACCTCTATACCATCAATCTGTGTACCAAATTAAAAAAAAATCCGAGTCGGTCGTGCGACCAACTTTTTTTTTTTCGGTGATTTGGTATGGAATCGCTCACAAGCGAGAGGAGTTCGTATAATAGTAATGTTTCTCTATATAGTGTCGTCACAGATTATCTTATTTCTAAATTAATACTTGCTCTAATTCTTTTATGAATTGGCAGGGTAGTTGATAAGTGGTTGAGAAATACGTTCCACCAAGAAATACAATGACAAACAAAAGATGCGTTTGCAGAATATTTTTGTTTGTTACTTAATATTTAAATTTAGAATTTTTAAATAACCTTGAAATTAATTTGTAGTAAAAATATATATATACACAGAAAAAGAGATAGAGAGAAAGAGATTGACTTTTGCAAATCTACTTAAAATTCATGAATCAAATAATGAAAGAAAAAAGTATTGCTGTGTACATTTTTTTTTCTTTTGAAAAAAAGTTATTATTCATAATTGCGAGCAAAAATGATTCTTCTCTGATCAAAAAAGCTGCTCAGAAAGCACAATGCTCTTTTTTCAGACGTAAAATTATTTCTTTCGTGTTAAAACATTTTTTCCTAACTCGCACATTTTACGGAGGGTTTTAAGATAATTTTTTTGGCTATTTGTATGTCATACGCCTATTTAAGGACACGAATTATGCAATGCTAATATGAATGCGGTGATATAAAATGAGGAAAAACGTGGCTTCATCCTTTTTTCCTTTTTTTTTTCTTTTCAATCTCGCTATTTTGAGCCAACTGGCGCTCCAGTTTAGAACACAAAAGCAGCCATTTGCATAAGGTTGTAGCACGGGCAACGAGATTTTGATTCAAGACCGACGCTTTTTTACCGCCTCTTCTTTTGACAACCTAAAATTTCCAAATATTTTTTTGGTTAGCAATTTTGCTTATATTTTCTTCCTCTCTTCTCTCTCGCGAGAAAGTAAAAGAAAAGAATCGGCAAAGATGGGGTGGGGGGTGGGGGAAGTAGACCATTAATATGGAACGTTTGCTGTTTCTGTAATCTTCGCTAAAACAGAAAGAAGAGTTCTGTTTTCAAGAGTCGCAGATGGTGGTTATGAGGAAAACCCAGACGATGCAATCCGTACCCAACAGAATTTCTCTCCCCATAAATTCCCATAACCTGGCCTCTAAGGCTGCGTCCAAAGGTGGGGAAATATTCGAAGCCGAACATTGCGAGTTCTTTGAAGGTGTTATTTATGCTTTGGTCTTAGCGCGCATTTTGAGAATTTCGCTGCCGTTTTACGAGAAATCGCCTGCTTTCACATCTTTTTCTTTTTCCCTATTGGTGTGTAAATTGATTCTTGATTTAGATTTGCCTTATCGGAATAAATGCATATGAACGAAGTTTTTCCCCTTTTTGTTTTACAAACCTAAAAATTCAGGTAGTGAATAAAATTATATTTGTGTATTAACGGAGCAGTTAATATGATTTTATTCGTTGAACTCATTAATAAGTAATATGTATATATTTTCTTCTTACCAAGTTTATATATATATATATATATATATATATATATATATATATATATATATATATATATGCGGAAAATTCTTGCCAAATCTTTTCCATATCAAAGTCGATTATCATATCGCACCCTTGCTACTAAAGTGCCACAACTCAAAAAATTACGTTTTCCAGGAATTACAAAAAACTGTTCCCGGGCTGACTCGGCACACTTTAGTATTTTTGAATTTGTCAATATGAAGACCGATACATCTCAAACTATGATCGTTAGTTAAGCACGTTACTCTACGATGGCTGGACGACAACTCAAGATGTGGCATTTCAGTGGAAGGGGTTCTATGCATCTTGATAACAACAAAACGCCATAACTGCCCTTTGGCGGCTGATTATTCAATGCAACTTCTGGCTCGTTTGAAGATTGGTGGAGACGTGTAAACTACGTTTAATGACGGTCATAACTCAAAAATTACAATTTTCGAGTTGTGGCACTTTTGTAGCAAATGTGCGATATATGTTGTCGCGTGATAGCTTTTAACGATATTTATTACCACATGGAACATTTCTCATACCATATATGATCATCACCTAGGCTCAGATTCGGTTTCTATGAAAGTACCTAACGGACAGATTTTTTTCCCTCTAGACTTAAGCCAGCCTCTGTCTATAGTGTAACACCCAACGAAGTTTCATTAATTGCAATATTCACCTGGGTCACAAGTGGGTCACATGATCTCTAGGGATTATTATCTGCCGTCTTTTAATGATATTCCCATATAAATATCGCTGCACAGCTAAAACGTGGCTGCCTGCTTGTACCCCGCTAACGTAATAAATATGTGTTTTTGAATAGCTCTGTCCTCTTCATACATTGCAAGCGTCTGGACAGCAAATTTTCATCTTAGAGCTTGGCATCAGTTCTTGCCAGCTGGTAGAGTGAATAATGAGGACAGAGCTGTGAGGTTTTCAAATTTACACCACATTTAATTGCGAAACATTCTCCCCCACACTTTAGAGGAGAAATTCATTGCAAATATCGTGTGAATTTTATGTGAAAAGGGAAATACATTTTTTCCCCTGAACTATTGCTTTTTTTCAGTTTGAAAGTTGTACATGACAGCTATGGACGAAACAAATATCAACGACGTATACATTCTTAAACCATAAATTCCTAGTTAAGTCTCCTTATTATTCCTTTTGTATTTCTGCTGCGTTCATATAAAAGAAATAACTTTCGACGCAGTCAAACTTTATTATTTTAACGAAATGATATTAATATTTTAACACACACTACTCTATTAACCTTTGAAGTCTTAGACGACATTTAGAAGCGAAATGTATTTCCGAACCATAAATGTTCCAAGATAATTTAATAGTATTTTGAGTTTCAGTATTTAAACTTCTTCGTTTGTGTTTTATGCTACCATAAAATCTCAGACAACTTTGGATGCCCTTGTTCATAATTATTTTGACGGAAGAGATTTTTACAACTTCAACGCATACTGTTTTAAGAATAGAGATTCTTACTTTTGTCGAACATTATTTTTTAGTTTGAAAATCAAAGACCACCGTTAAATGTAAATTTTCTGACGAACCAAATTAAGAAAATTCCAAAACGTCACAGATTATTAACTTCACGGTTTTCAGCAGTTACCTATGAGAAGCAAGGATATTAGGGAAATAATACCTTTTTAAAAAATTCAGAAACCTTCTGAATACATCCTATATACAGTCATTTTTTTGGACTAAACCGAGGATTCTTCAAAAAAAAAACGAAAAAAAAGGCAAATATGGCCAAAGCTGACGCAGAATTACAAACAAATACCGAACTCCTTATTTGCTGCAATTCCTGAACAACTACAATATTCAGAAGTTATTCATTTTGCACTATTTTGGGGATCAGTCAGTTTGGAGGGGCCGTAACTGAGATGAAGAAGAACTGCATAATAAAGAAACTGGGTATATATTTACACTGGTAGATAAAAATGTTTTTTGCTGCACTGAGAAGATTGTATTCGTAAAACGTGTAGTGGTTCCGAAAACTTTTCGCATATGAACTTGCTTTTTCCAGGAAACTACTAGAAAGCCGTAAAATCGTGGAAATAGTAAGTAACGTTATTGATTTTTTTAGCTAACAAGTTATATAAATGCAGGCTTCTGAATGTTTGGATTTTCATCAAGACATAGGTTTTTTTTTTTTTTTTTTTAAATATCTTTCGCCGTCAGAAAAATAGTTTTGTTGTACTTCATTTTTCAAGAGGTGCGGGTAAAAAAACTTTTCCGTGTTTACTTGCAATTCTGATTTAGCTTCAGCTATATATGCTGCGAGAGATTTTCTGGTAAATCAGATAGCTCATCTTATGAACATGGCAAGTTTTCTTCTAAAACTCCTTATTGATTCCATAAAAACGTAAAAACAGAAAAAGTTCGATTGTGCAATTGACGATTAGGTGAACACAACTTTTACACAAATTTTCTGAAAATATTTCTTCACCCAAGTTTTTTATCACTACACATAGAAGATTAAAACGAGTTTTAATGAATGGGATAAAATAAATATATTTTGTGCTTAAAATGAATTTATCCTGACAAATTATAAAATATATAAAGATCCGTAAATAAATTATGGACTTAAATATAACATCTGTATCAATTCTTAACTTATAATAAAATAAAGCCGTCAAAAATGTGGCAACAAACTTTCTCAGACACAAAAGAAAAAAGGTTATCTCAAAACGAGAAAAAGTGAGATATAACACTCCTAGCAGAGCAAGAGTAATGAAAAGGCGAATGATGGCAAACATAGTGAAATAATGCGACAAGAAGGATGCATTTACATTTTTTGTGCCACATTTTTTTCCCCTTTTTCATCTTGTTAGAGCTACGAAGGCATTGTGGTAATCTTATTTCCTCCGCGCTCTTGGAACAAAACGTTAATTTAGAAGCAACGAAAGCGTCTGCAATGCTATTTCGTACTACATTCGTGGTCATGCCAAAATGTAACACGCTCTAAGAATTAGTCCGACATGTATTTCCTTGCTGAGTGTGTAGTCACCAGGATGACAAGTTCTTTCTTTCTTTCTTTTATTTTAAGGAATAAAAGTATTTCCCTTATTTAATATCATGCAAATTTCATGAAGAAAGAGGCAATTCTGCCTGAGTTGTAATTCATTTTTGGGCAAACATTTTCCCGTAAATGGTACGTTGAAATGTTATAACGTACCTTAAGTTTTCAAAGACAATGCCTTGGAGAAAGATATCGTAACTTGAAGCGGAAAAAATATTTTGTGGATGTCATGCTTTAACATTTTATCCCTTTAGAAATATCTGATTTCAACTGTAAAAATCTGCCGTCTTTGTAGGACATGAAAAACGACATTTCAAATTATTAGAGAGGGAAGACGTTTTTCCGTTTTGAGTTCGGGTTATTATTTTTATACAGTAACAAACACGAGACCTTTTTTTTGCAGAGACAGGGATTCATGATGTCCTATTTAAACTTTTTATTTTGTTTATTTTTTGACCAAGAGTATACTTGTTTTCTTTTCTCGCTAAACAAAAAATATTAAAACTATTTTTCCTTAAGCTAATCTCAAAACTTAACTTTGTCTCTGTTTAAGAGTCATGTTGCAATACAAAATGTTTCCAAGTTTTATCATATATATATATATATATATATATATATATATATATATATATATATATATATATATATATATATATATATATATATATATATATATATATATATATATATATATATATATATATATATATATATATATATATATATATATATACAGTGTCCACTCCTATCGTGGCCCAATAGCTAATTTCTAAACCGCTAGAGATAAGCTTATAGTTTATTTAGGAAAAAATATCTAAATTACAAAAGGAATTTGGGCTACGATATGTTTTTCAAAAAAATTAAATTTTGAAAGAGTTACGAAATTTAAATTTTTATACAGCCTCCCAGTCCTATCAATCGTATTTAGTGTAACATTCTTAACACTGTAATGTTTAAAACTTAAAAAAAATCACTGTTCTACGACAAAAATTGACCGAGGTCCCTTAAGTGATCTCTCGATGACGTCATGAAATAATGCAAAATCTTGATTTTTCAAAACGTCAAAACTCGGGCAATTTTTGTCGTAGAACAGTGATTTTTTTAAGTTTTAACCGTTACGGTGTCAAGAATGTTTTACTAAATATGATTGATAGGACTAGGGGGATGTATAAAAATGTAAATTTCGTAACTCTTTCAAAATTTGATTTTTTTGAAAAACATTTCGTAGCCCAAATTCCTTTCGTAATTTAGAGATTTTTTCCTAAATAAACTATATACTTATCTCTATCGGTTTAGAAATTAGCTATTGGGCCACGATAGGAGCGGACACCCTATATATACAGGGTACGGCAGAAAAACCCGGACAAAGATTTATTGTGATAATTTTATTAAATAAAAGAAATTTAGAAAAACAACAATTAATAATGTTAACATAGACTTCCTACAATAATATACTCAGCCGGTTTCGAAGTGGCTTCCTCTAGTGGTGATACATAGATCCAAACGTAACTTAAAATTTTCAGTGATGGGCCGCAGCTCTTCCAGCAACAATCGGTCTCATTCTCAAAGAAACGATTGCTTCAGCGACTCCAAGCTTTTCTGGGGATTAGCACAGGCCCTGGCCTCTAAAATGGACCACACACTGTAATCCATAGGATTCAGATCCGGCGAGTAGGGGGCCATCCCGTAGAGGAGATGAAGTCTGAAAAATGGGTCCGGCACAAGTCCTGAGTCTGTTTTGTCTGGTGAGCCGGCGCTGAGTCCCTCTGGAACATCTAATACTCATCACCAAGATGCTGCTGGGCCTACAGAAGTACGACGGCCTGAAGAATGTTGTTGCGATACAGTTTTTGGTTGATTTTGACCCCTTAATCCACAAAAACAAGAGAAGTCTTGCCGCTATCACAAATTCCTCCCCAGACTATCACCGATTGTGGATTTTGGTGGTGTTCGACGATGGCCGATGTGCCAGGAGCTCCAGTGAACCAGATTTTGTCGTTTTGGCGGCTAGGCGCCAGTTCAACAGTGAACAGCTTCTCATCTGTGAAGAGGATGCGCTTCCACCGCTCACCTGCGGCCCGACGTTTGAGATGGCGACATGTTGGAAGTCTCACGCGCTTGTTCTCTTCAGTGAGAAGTTGCACTTTTTGGAGCTTGTACGGCTTCAGTTTGAGTTCTTGTTTAGCTATTCGCCGAACTGATTGGTCGCTGATTCGATCTCACAAGCGATTTTTTGAATGGAGACCCTCGAATTTCGCTGCCCTCGCTTCTTGATGAGCCTACGGTAGGAAAAAGTGTTCACGGTCCGTTTTCTTCCGCTTCCTGGACGGCGTAAGTCATGACCAAGCTCTTTGTACCGGCTAATTACATCAAAAATAGCCTATCGAGGAATTTTGAGCAAACGACTTGACGTTTACCAGCTCGAAACAGTAAAAAAACATCGACGCATCTTTCTGAGATTCTGCAAACGAAACAACAATGATGTGTAAAAAATCGACAGTGCACTCCTGAATACAGGAAAACATATAGAATCTTTTAAAAAAGGAATTAGCTGTATACGATTAAACGTGTTGGTGTCAGGACGCGACAAACTTTGTCCGAGTTTTTTTGCCGCACCCTGTATATATATATATATATATATATATATATATATATATATATATATATATATATATATATATATATATATATATATATATATATATATATATATATATATATATATATATATATATATAATATAAAAGCAATTTCACCTTTTTACACTGGTTCTTTTTAAGATATTTTAATTTTTCCTACAAATCTACATTAAAGCAATGAGTAACCGCCCCTAAGTAAGAGCTAAGGCAGGAACTTGCATTACACCTCCAACTCGGCTATTTCGATCCATGGACGGACATAAGCACGAAACTGCAGTCCATGGATCGAAATAAGAGCCAATATTTAGAAAAGTGCCAATTTGAAGTTGAAGTTTTCTGAAAAAAAAATTTTTTTGCAGAAAAAAACTAATATTGGATTTAAGTCTAAATTGGGTCTAAATGCAAGAAAATAAAAGGGGGGAGGTCAAGGATGTTATTTACCCCCTCCTTAGATTACTCACTTTTAAGCCGTTACAGATCTGATGTTAATATAAGCTACATATTTGAGTTTATGCTCTCAGTCTTCGTTAACATCTCTAAATATGATATCATTTCCTTGCATTTTTAACATAGAATTAAGATAATTATATTAAAATATATATATTAGGCTAAAAAATCAAATTTGATTATAAAAAAGCATTTCTTGGAAATAAAAATTAGCGATAAGGTTTTTAGATAAAATAAATTATGAGATTACCAAATCCAAGCTAATAAAACATTTGTTTTGTTTTGAAACAACACACAACTTACAACATCAACTTTTTCAACACACAACTCTGCTGCTTGCTTTTCTTTAATTAGTTGCAGGAAATTTAATTTCTTGATCAGAAATTCAAATTTAGCATGCTAGTTATTATCTAGTTATTTAGCGAAGTTATGAAAAATTGAAGCAGAAAAAAAAATAAATAAAAAAAAATAAAATAAAATAAATAAATAAAATAATAATAATTAATTAACTTAATTTATGCAGTGTCACTTTTTCTTATTTTACTAACTTCTATTGTAAGGTCATACAAACCACAAATGAAGCAATTGTACTAAAAACTCATTGCTTTTCATTTTTTAAGAACAAAAATATTCAATATATGGCTAAACCCTATGATTTTTGCTTTTTATGCTTCTGAAACGTGTGAGTTAGTTCTGTAACATATTCACTGTTTTTCAATGTTACCGCTCTGACTGTTACCGATCTGACAAACTGACAAAGTTTTTTTTTTTATTTCCGAGTCGATCGCACTAAACCAAAATCAAACACGTGGTTTTTTCACTTGTAATAAAGGACTATACTTATATATAAAATAATTTTTAAAATAATAAAAACTGCGCATTTTAGAGCGTGTTTCCGATCTGATGACTCAAATGACACACATTTTATAAAATCACTTTAAAAAATCTTATATACAATTTTAGATGCAGAAATGCAAATTTTTAATTACGATTCGATAAAACATCCCACCAGGTACTCAGTATCACGTGGTATAGGTGCAGGAAATGATTTTGGGAGCCTAAACATAGATCGGAAGTTATTGTTACCACTCTGACGGCGGAACTTGGGACACGCTTATTTCGCATCGGCTAGAAAATCAGAAATCGATTAAAACAAAAATGAAGTAAAATATTAACAAAGGGGTAAAAATAGAATCGTTTTTCGTGCAAGTGCGTTTTTTTGGGAAGTTAGAAAGTGCGCATGACCTGTTTGCATGCTAAGCTTTGCTACTGGGGACACGTTACCGATCTGATTTTTGATGTATAAAAACAATATTTTCTGAAGAAAAAAATTTTTTTTCTGATGTTATTAGATGAAATGAAAGCAGAACCTTGTCTTCTTTCTGGGGAAAATTATTTTTTTAACGAGTTATTGAAATACTAGTGAAAATTCACTTGGGACTCAAATTGGCACTTTTCTAAATATTAGCTCATAACCGAGTTGGCGGTGTAATGCAAAGTTTTACGTTAGCCAGTACTAGTATAAAAGTCAACAGTTTCCGATACTTCTATCAAGTTAAACTGTTTACAGGCCAAGTTTACATTTTGATACAAAATAGTAATAGATAACAAGAGCTAGAGCTAAAATATTGATTGAATTATATACCATTTGTTTTGTGTCTCTACTTAGCTTAAACTGCATGCGAAAAAATAAATTTAGTTACCAAACAGCTTAATATTTGCAATAGAATTCTCGTTTTAAAGTTTAAAAAAATATTGGAGCTAATTTTTTTCTGTTTTTCACTCCAAACTTATTGCTAATGAGATATTACTGAAATTTTCGTTCAATAAAATTTTAAAAAACTTTTTTGTGAGTGTTTTAAGGTTGAAATGAGAAATTACATTTTAGTGAATCTTTTTACTTATTCACAAACTATAGTTATAAATTTCAGATGAACACAAAACGGAATGGCGACAAAAAAATATTTTCTCCACAGTAGTAAAATGCTTCTTATGACAAAAAAGTAATTTTTCTATTAACTTTCTGACAGTAAGTTCAATATAATTTAAATAACAAAGCTTTAAAAATGACTAAAAATCTCTCTTATTCGACTAGGATTTCTATTTGGTTCATTGTTTGTTTAGGTGCTTTATTTACGAAATAAACTTTTTAAGGTAACAAGGGACATAGATGTTGGCTTCAATTTATTTTAAAACATTAAACTATTGTCGAAGAAAATTTCATCCAATGTTTGCTTCTTGCCAATTGGATTTAAACTCTGCTTTTATCTGCTGTATTCAACCAAGCTGTGTACCAACACTGCGGGAGTTCCTTTAATAATAAGAATATTTGTATGACATAAATTAATATATTCTCAAAAATAAGATTAAATAGGACAACCCCGTGAACATTTTATTTTACCCTATTAAAGTTTGAGCAGTAAAGCTAGTACACAAATCGGGAATGCAATAAATATTTGCCACATCTAGATGTATAAAATTCTCAGTTATAATATTTATAAAATATTCTCGTGAAAGGTAATATTATTCTAAAAATTATTTTCCCTAACAAACACACTTTTAGATATCACTGAAGACCTACAAAATTGCAAAAATATTAAAGAATATTGCATTTTAAATAATAATCAGAAGTACAATGTAAGGATGAGCCAATTTATGTGTAGTAATCGGCAATCAGCCAACTTTTGCCGATTGATTGACAGGGAAAATATTTTTAACTATATACTTTTAAATTTTTCAATACTCAAGTATTCTTTGAATTAGAAACGAAGATTAATAAATTTAAAAACAAATTAATGAATGCAATTTTCTGTAACGTAAGTGTAACATGAAACATGAAAGTACTGCTTGAAATCAGGACAAATAATAAACAATTTGGGAAAAACTGAAGAAAATATTGAAATAAATCCTCACAGTTGACATTCACGTAACAATCGTAAAAAGCATGAAATCCGGGTAAATTTAAATTATAATGCGAAACACGAAAATTTTTGGATTTTCAGGACATAATCTATTTCTTACTGGTTCATCTATTTCCTCTTTTACTAAATAACCTTAACAAAAATCATCTTAACAAAGAATTGCGTTTTAATATTTATTATTTGTTATTGTTCCCTCCCCCCCCCTCTCTCTCTCTCTCTCTCATTATAAAACTAACTACATTGTGTCTTCCATTTTTCTTAGAAGTTACGCCACTGAAACTGAAATACTCATGATATACATAGTACTATAAGGGATTAGATTAGTTTCTTTTTACTGCAAATAAACTAAAAAACAAATAAACTAAATTTAAGTGAGCATTAAAATGAAATGTATATTCCGAAAAAAAAAGCATTGTCTGTGAAATAATAACAGACCATTTCTGATCTGAATAATTTTTTCTAAAAGTAAATTTTTAATTTAAAAAAAACTTTGTAACTTAAATAGAGCGATAGAAAATTCGAAAAAAAAAGAAAAAAACAAGCGCTCTGCCGTATTTTATGACTTCCTTCACTTTTGATGTCAGAAGGAAAACTGAATCAACGTTAAAGAGAAAACACCCATGATAAAATAAAAACCGATAATGTTGTAGTTTCTTCCTAAGAAGGTTTAACTCACGCAAAGCATGGACCTTCCCCTCTGTGATCCTTTTCATTTCAACGCCCTCTCCCCCCGCCGAAAGGAACCAAGTGGAGATACGGTACAAATCCCCTGCTGGAAATAAAAACGGAATCACCACAGCAGCAGATGCTGTCTATGAATCAACTGTGATTCAGAAGGTGCCACCAACTGCTCCTTTCTGCGTGATCAGTCATTAAGTTCCCGTCTTATGACTACACGTCATTTGGTCAGTCATGCGTCCTTTTTACACGACAAGCACGTTTTTTCCCTTCTGCGTCGTACAATGCGCACACGGCAAGGCTTGTATCACATGTCAAAATAACTATCGCGATGATTATCTTGATTGCTCTATTACAATCCCAAGCAAATGTGGGAAACCAACGGTCAGTTGCTTATTCACAATCCCTCGGTACAGGGGTGATGTATTAGTAGCACAGGCAGTGAGTCAAGCTGGAAAACAAATATAGTAATGAACTAAGGCATAAATTTTGTTGAAAAAATACATAATTTATTTCAATATATGTATATATATATATATATATATATATATATATATATATATATATATATATATATATATTATAATATATAATATATATATATATATATATATATTTATAACCAGAAAGATAAAAAAATAAATCTTAAAACCGATGCAAACTTGAACAAGCTACGATTATTATATTATTTATGCTATATATTATTTATGCAAGTAAAGAAAATAAATCAAAATAAAGGAATTAGAAAAGAAAATCACATTTCACATTTTGCAAAAAGAAGTCATTGGGATGAATGAACTAAAATTACTAGGAACGTGACTACAACCATTAAACTTCTGTTTTGTTTCCGCTGGAGTTCAGCGATTCTTAAGTGTTTGATGCCTATACCCTTAACACTTCTTGTCAGCTGTGGTTGTCACTTAGCATTGTATTCGGCCTTTAATCTTTCTGTTATAGAAAACAGGTGAGTAAAGAAGGTGTATGAGGTGTCCTCTGTCCATTGTAAAATGGTTTTGTTTGTGGGTGTGATATGTTGGATATTCTAATGTGGTATTTTAAACGACTCCCTTTCCACTAATCGATACGTCCTCTTAAAATAAATAAACTCCCATCTGTACGAAAACAGTATTCAGCTTTAAAATAAGAGCGAATATGAAAGGTTATTAATAAACATTCAGTGTATATTACGGTTAAGGTTAGTGTGTCACTTAGTTCACTTCTGAAATTTAGTTTTTATTTATTTAGTTATTTCAATTATTTTTTTAACATTCTTCTATAATTTATTTCGTTAGTATGCTAATGAACACACTTCTTTAAAATGTGCAACTTATGTTTATTGATGACAAATATTATTGGAGTGGAGTCCGCCCAATGGAATATCTAATTTGCCACAAAAACTTATTGTAATAATAGGGATATTTCATTCTCCGGTATCAAAATGACAAATTACAGCGATTTGGTACATTCAAGATTTATTACATTAAGCGGGATATCCTTTTGACTGATATTCCAATAAGTGGATTTGACAATAGTTGATATCTGTTATCACGGCCGTTTTATTCAAGCTTTTCCAGGGGGTGGGAGGGTACAAATACAATGCAATTTTATCGGAAAACATAAAAACTACGCCCACTTATATGAAAATACATTGATTTCTCAAAGCTGGGGGGGGGCGGCAATTGGCCCCCCTTAACCCCCTAAATGACGGGCCTGTCTGTTATTGATTCTATTTTTTTATTTCTTTTTTTTTTTGCCTCACAGTACTGAAACAGCACACATGCGAAATATATCAAAACAATTTACCTTAGTTAACCCTGTCATGCATACCATTTATGCTATTATTAATAATGAAAATGTTCCCTACCGTTAACAATACCGATATATAACCCTACCAATAACCCTACCGAACAAATTTTGCCAACAAAAAAATAATTGTTTTTAGAAACGAATTATGTTTACCTTACTCAATAAAAATCCGTTTTCTCTATTTATAATTAACGTCTGCACCAATTTTAAGCGCTCATTCAAAGCTGTGTAACAAAGCTCATATTAAAACTATGATTTCAAACTGAGTGAGCTGCGCGTTTCATTAAAAGAGAAGCCACCTTGCACTTAATTACACCACCGCACAGCACCGGATGGTTAGGAAAATAATTTAATTTCGGCCTCATGTTTAAACCTTAATATAATTTAAAGTCTCTCGCACAAAGCGTTCTCTTATTGTGATTTTCTTGCACGGAAACGGGCTGAAATAACATTTAAAGGCGCGTTTTAAATCTTGTAGCTCGTTCCAGAAATCCGCAAATGGTATTCACGCACCATTGCATAGAAACGCTCCTGAATCACGGTTGAATTACACTCATGCAGTTCGTTCACAAAGAGCGGGTAATATTTGGGATTAGGCAAATCATATCCAGCCCGGAGTAGGCACGGTTTAAACTGCCAATCATTCTCAATGCTCGTGAGCTAGCGGAAAAATGCTTTTTAATGAGAAGAATCATGGAATGAGTGATGCATTTTAAATGTGCTTTAGTTGAAAATGATTTGTTTGGGATTTATCATTTTGCCGGAGGAGACTATAAGTGAAATTTTCGCATTTTCGAAAATGATTGTATCAAATTTTTGTTATTAAAATTAGGTTTTCAGTATGCTTTTACATTTGATACTTTAGATTCCTCTACATTTATCATTTAAAACAAATAGTAGCTTATATTTACTGGGAGGGGGGATGCACAGCAAACATGGGTTTTTCTTTTTTTTAATATTACTCAGCAAGCAAAAATTATAGTATTTTGTTATCTGATTTTAAGAAAAAAAAAAACATTTATAGTGTAGTTTAGAAGAAATGTTTGATATTATGAACTATTTTATTCGGTAATAACTTGAAGTCTCTTTGCCATAGTGGTCTGTAATTGGCATTTTTAAACTCGAACATTAGCTTCGAGTTTTTGTTTTAGCTAAGTTTTAAAACTTAAATCCAGTCGTATGTTCCTTTTTCTATAGCATTATTGTAAAATTAATAAACATGGAGATGAAAATAACATAACAATGAACAAAGAATGTTTCGAAAGATTATGATATTTATTTTTATTGCATTTTGAAATCACGGTCATGGTTAATATAGACGCCGCATCACCTTTGAACTTTATATCACGTGCAAAGCCAGAGCGGCAAACACGAAAATATGTCACATGCAATTTAAAAAACGTATTAAAGAGACGTTAAAATTATACAGATCCAAACAAACGTTACATGAAATAGCGGATGTTTCCAACTGTTTTACAGAACATCGGATTCGAAAAACTTTCTTTTTAAAACGCTCATAAAAGCACTAGATAAGATACGTTATTTCTCAAATACTTGTCTAAGTATTGAATCAGAAACTTTGTTTTTAAACTTCTTATCTAAATCCTGCAAAAGAAAAGCTGGTTCTGATTTACTATCCTAAGCATTAAATTTGTAAAACATGCATAATTGATAATAATAATACCCTTACAGGAATTGAGTTGCATGTTAACTTTTTTTTTCATGGAATAATTACGTTAATACCAAGAAAAAATATATTCCGCTTTTTCTGATATATCAATTTTATTAATTATAAACTAACATCTTCTCAACTGTCAAAATTTCTTAGAACCCACGCTTTAAAAAATTCGTTGTTTTTTTCCTTTTTGGATATCAGTCCTTTTTTTTTCGAACGATGTTTTGCGAGCTTTATAACCACAATAATTTTCGACACTCTTATCTTAGATTTTTAATTCATTATTCATACAAACATTGTTCAGTAACAATCTTGGTTGAAAAACTTTACAAATGTTTTGCTTTAAAAACGAAACTAAGCTATTAAAAGTTTAGAAAGGGGAAAAAATCGAGCTTTGAAATTTTCTAAGAAAAACCGAATGACGTGAATTTCATTTAAGAATAAATGTATAAGAATGGCTTCGAATTTGATTTCAAATAAATGTATGAGCCTTTATGAGGAACAAAAACTACATTTTGAGTCAATAAAAGTAAGTTAATTAAAGTGTAACGTGAAAAATGTATTTAGAGACTGTTTTCTATTAGAATATGCAGTTTACTTAAGCCAACAATATGTTTTATTGCGTAATAAAATTTAAAATATTATTAAGATGAAATTGAGCAAATAAAGGTCAATTTCAAGCATACATATTTTCGACTTCCCAAAAACTGTAAATTACAAATTCAGCGTTTACCTTTGTGACGTAAGTTCAAACATAACGGCATTAAAATTGCACACATATTCATTATAATTGTAGATAGTTCCCAGGTTAAAATTAACCCTAATGTACGTATCCGAAATTTTAATTGCTAGTTCAATAGTTGAATGCTGCTGCATTTTATGCAACATGAATTACATTTTTTTTTGTCGTATGCCAGCCAGGCTGGCAATTTGGGGTGCGCTGCTTCACTTTTCCAACTGTACCGTAATTTGGTGTGAAGTCCGACTTCCACAGTACACCCATGCCATAGGTACCCGTTTATAGGGTAGGCAACCTTTCACAACAACACATTCACACACAAAGAAAGGACAAGGACAAGAGAGAGAAAGCACGTCCATGCCCAAACCGGGATTCGAACCCGGGAGCACACCTACATTTTAAATAAAAAGGGAATTTTGTTGATTTACTGTGCGCTACACTTCATGTAGCCTTAAAATCCAAAATATCATTATGATATTATTCAAAAATTAAAGTTCAGTTTTGAATATATTATTTTAACCCATTAATGCCTAGCGTCCTTTTTTAGGGACGGTCCAAAAAAGTGTCTGAATTTCCCCAAAATGAACATTTCAACCAAATTTCAACCAGTGTTCAATTAGTACCTTGGTATTGTTCCAATTCGTTATTAACAGATTGCAGCACATAACCATTGTAAAGTGTGTTCTGTAGCAGTTTTAATATGATCTTTATCAAAAATGACATCGTTCACAATCTCAAGAAAAAAGCTAAGTTTTCAAAGTTATTCCCAGCTTCCCAGTTTATGTTAATTGCTGATTTTATTTCTTCTTATAAAATGTCTTTTTAAATATTATATCGTAGGCAGAAAAAAATTTAGTAAAAAAAGTATGTACCCTCTGGGGTCTATCGTAACTTTTAAGGGACGATTTTTCTTTCCTTAATAAAAAATTATTTTTTACATAATATTTTTTTAATTATTTTTCCTGTCCATTAAACACTGTTTGTAACCAGTATACAAAATATCTTTGGGAAAAAATGTCAGGCATTAATGGGTTAAACTGTATTTAAACCAAAGTAAATTACGCAATTGAATGACTAAAGCATGAATTTTACTAATACGTTAAATGACACATTACCGGAAATTTTAAATGATATCCATAATTACTAAATCACATTTTAAAATTTAACATTTGATCTTATGAATTTAAAATTTGCATAAAATAATGCAAGCTACGTACTAAAAGTTGGAATGCTCAAAACTCGCTGAAAGGAGAAAAAATATCAACAATTTTCCTTTAACTTGTTGAATGAGCATGCAAATGATTGATGTTTGGCTTAGGGTGTTCTTTGCGTGAACAAGTTCAGGTTGAGAGCAATATTAGCGACTTGACAAATTTCTAACGAAAGAATATTTCAGGAATTGTCGGGATAATCACGATTGCCAAATCCATGAGGACTGGTATAAGCATTTTGTCTGAAACCATGACAGCGTTCAATGTTCGTGAGAAAACATTCATTGCGGAAAGTGACTGCTAAGCTTGATTAATATCTAAGGAACCTAGTTTTGACCCGGTGCACTCCAAAGTGAACTGCATAAGCAGAATATTGAAGGTATAATTGCTGTTTCAAACTCCCTTTTCTAGCTCATGAATAAAATTCACACGCAGCATAATCTCGCTGAAATATAAATCAAAAGCAATTGTTTACTTAATTGTCTTCAGTGTTGAAATTTTTCAACATTAAAAGGAAAAAAAAAACACCTGGGAAATCTTAAACAGCGTAAGAAATTGAAGAAAACTTCATTTCTGCTTTCAGAAATCAGAAAGTAATGTAATTAATTATTAATTGGAGGTTTTTAACATAAACTTTTACCGTGCATAGTTTGAATTTCGAAAACAAGCCATACTTCCCAAAGGACTGCATTTTTCATGTTTTTGCTCCCCCTCTCCCTCAAAGGCAATCTTAAGGTATGATTTAATTTGTTCGTAGCCTATATTTTTAGAGTATCAATGTTAAAAGCAAATATAGAGCACACGAACAAATCGAATGTATTTATCTGAAATGCTAAATGAAAAATCCGGTTTCTTTCAAAGGACATTGTCATTTTTTAATGCAACAAGTATTCTTGCAAAATAAAGTTAACAATTTCTATTTAGATTAATTATTTCAGATTGTTGCAGCGAATGCATGAATAAACTTTAGGCTGCCGTGGCTTTGTTACTCTTTTAAACGATTGCCTGAATTACACCTCATTGAAATAAAATTTACTTATAATGCCTTGCAATCTGCAATAAAGAGACATGCAGAAGACATAAATAAAAAACATTTTCTTTCAGTATCTAAATTAATGAAATAAACTTAGTATCCACTTGGGCTAGGAAAAGGTGAAACAACAAAGGTATCTATCTACACAAGAGTTTCCTTTTAGAAATTGCTATTGTTAAAAAATAGCTATATAAATCAAGATAAAACAGTAGACTAAAAATAATATAAAACGTAGCGTGCATGCATTGTATAAATTGAATGTTGTAAAACAAATAAAACACGTTGCAAATCTTCAGTTACAAAGCCAGAAAATGTTTTTTTTCTCTATAATAAAATTCTAAAATAGTTATCCTATGGAACTTCTCAAATGTCTTTAAAAACAAAAATACGCATATTTGGGGTTTGACGTTGAGCAAGAGGTGTAATTAACTGCAATTGAAAATGAGCTTTCAGCGTACAGGACGAAAAAGTACAAAAAAAATCATCTACTTGCTTGAGTGCTCTGTAATGGAAAAGGCGATGTTCAAAGTAAAGCATTGACCCCGATTAGAACGGAAGAAAATTATTTGTCACACAAAATCAGACATTCAAAGTTGCCAAACAATATGAGTGTGTTATAAAGAATGATTTTTGACATTTCAAACTATTTTTAGCTCCAGAAACTACATGACGAGGACAGGTATGAGCAATAACTATTCATGGTAAAGTTTTTAAAATTATTAATACTTCATAGCTTCGAAATTAATTGATTTAATTGCAGTTGGAAGAATTACCCCTTTGTTCCTCTTTCTTTTTTAAAAAAATCTTCAATTTTTCAGAGTGTCCATTCCTTAAAGTGATTCAAGATAGTTAACGAGTCAGTAAAATTCTGGTTGCCAACAAAATCAACTTTATGTCGTAGCGTAGTACAACATCAGTCTTTCATATGATCATTTATATTGATTATAAAATAAAAATGGGAAGCAATTTCAATTAAGACAACACACAAGAAGTTAAAATGAGAACATATATTGCTGCTTAAAGAATAATCGCATAAGACGAATGTGCGAGCTCATCCCATCTGCATGTTTTTTAGTTTTACGTTCCTTTCAAAATATATGGAAAAAAAATCTGCAGTCTTTACGTTTTCTTAATAAAACGGCCTGTTATTGTTTCTAAGCTAAGAAATAACAAATTGCCAAAGGATCAAACAAACTAGCTCAAACTCATTGAAATGTTTTTATACTTTTACAGTTGCAATTTTTTCACCTAGATTTTAACCAGAAGTTGATAATTTTTTAGAATCAAAGTAAAAATTGTCAATAACGGTACGGAGACCGAAGATTATGCCGTTTCCCCAATTGCAACATAAGCATGTCATTGTTGATTTACTGTATACATATATTTTGCTGCGTATTTTTACAGAGTGAGGAACGGTAATCAGTTGTCTGTGAAAAACTGTAACATTTAAACTTGATAAGAGTAATTGTGCAATTGATTCGCAAGAGTAATTCGCTTCACACTACGTAGCCCATACATGTGAAGTATCGATCGCTCTTTATAGTACATCATCACACATCACACACTCCAGGGTCCCCCGTACCTACCACAACTCGTGGTTTAACCGGGATAGGACCCTGAAGAGCGCTCTGTTCTTTTTTGAACCAGGGCCAAGGGCCTAGCAAACCCTTGGCCCAGCACCCCCAGAGGTATCGTTTCCCTTGGAGGACTTTGAAACTAAGGCATTTTTAACGTCCCCCGACCATTATTAATCCAGTCGGTGGATCTTTGATCGACTGGGATCGAATCCTGGTCCCTCCAGTCACGAGTCCGGCCCCTTACCGATCGAGCTACCACGGCCCTCTTGCGGCCTCTCACGGTTTAACGGTACAGTTGAACCCGCTTAATGCACTGTTAAAACTACTGGTTGAGATTGGCACCTTTCAGGGGTGAAACGCTTGTAGCACCAGCGGCAACCAGGAGGAAACCAAGATTTCACCCGTAGTTTGGGGGAAAATCTGGCACCCTCAATCCAACGTGCACGGCGGGGTGAAAGATGGAACCGTTGGAGAGAATAATGGCACCCTCACTGTTCTCTTTTGGCGACTCTCCTCCTCCCCTTTCTAAGATGTATGTGTTTTTGTTTGTAATTATGTTTAACTTTATTGGTTTTATTCTCGAAGTCTTTGCACATTTTTCACATTGAATATTGGTTTTAAAACGATTGAAACTTGTAATTTAAGGAACTTTCTCACAGTTCAGACTTTCCAACATACGAGGGGTGACAAGAAAGTAAGGTCTCCTATTTTTTTTTAAATACAAAATGACCTTTTTTTACTAAGTGTGATACATCGTTTGAAAGGCCAGGATCTTGGCTATTTTTCAACATAATCGCCATTTTTTTCCAACACCTTCCGCATCCGCGCGATGTACTTTTCTATGCCGGTATCGTACCACTTTCCGTCCACTTCGCGCAGCCAGGTGTTGACCTCTTTTTGAACCTCCGCGTCCGACGCAAACTTCTTCCCTCCTCCCTCCGAGATGTTTTTTAGGGCGGGGAACAAGTGGTAGTCACTTGGAGCCAGGTCGGGACTGTAGGCAAGGTGATCAATGATTTCCCAGCCAAATTTCCTGATTTGGTCCAGGGTCTCTTTGACCCTGCCTACAGTTCCGACCTGGCCCCAAGTGACTACCACTTGTTCCCCGCCCTAAAAAAACATCTCGGAGGGAAGAAGTTTGCGTCGGACGCGGAGATTCAAAAAGAGGTCAACACCTGGCTGCGCGAAGTGGACGGAAAGTGGTACGATACCGGCATAGAAAAGTACATCGCGCGGATGCGGAAGGTGTTGGAAAAAAATGGCGATTATGTTGAAAAATAGCCAAGATCCTGGCCTTTCAAACGATGTATCACACTTAGTAAAAAAAGTTCATTTTGTATTTAAAAAAAAATAGGAGACCTTACTTTCTTGTCACCCCTCGTAGTTTAAAAGATTTCATGACTTCAATTTATCTGTCTGTGCAGTAACTCTCATATATATATATATCCACTAGATCACTCAGCAGTTTTTGAGCGTCACGAAATGAGTCATGACATTCGAGTGTTTATAATAAATAAAAGTGAGAGAGAAATATTTATTTTTTCAATGTCCTGTCTACACAGTTATCGTAGCGAAACAGCCTATCTTATTTCTGTCACTTAAATGCTTCGCATCGTTATAAATCAATATTTTTTGCTGGAAATCCGCTAGATTCCCAACAATATAAGCAAATAACACTTATTATATTTAGAAAATGGGACAGTGAAGTTAAAAATATAATAATTTCTAAAACTTTCTAATTGCTAGTTGAATAGTTTGTTTTCTTTTCTTTTCTTTTATAGCTAGTTTAAGCAGTTTGATCAGTAAATACTGTTTATCTAGTACTCAAGAAAATACCGGTACATATTTTTAAGGTAACGTTTATGCATAATAGAAAATACCAGACATTATAATGTTATAGTAATAAGCTGAAGTATACGCAGTACGTCAACGCAAACAATTTAAACGAGTTGGAAAGTTCTAATAGTAAACTATGATAAAATACATGTAGTACTTACGCGAGGATTTGAAGATAATGTGAGACCAAAAGAGTAAATCCAGTTGTATTTATCCAATGTGAAAGATACCGTCCCCCATTAAAAATGGACGGAAATGAGTCAGAGCGCATGCGCTATTATATACGTCCTGTTATTGGTGGGTTTAATGGCACCCTCGGTCTTCGGAAGCACCGCTCACCCAGGGAAGTGCCAAAGGGCCTCAAATCCCTGCTTTGGCTCTCTGATGGCACCCTTCGGTACCGTATTTTCACCCTATATTGACTAAAGTAACCCGTTTGGCACCCCTGGTTTTTATAGTGTGGAATAGCCATTTTGCCATGAAAAAATATTCTAATAAGCGGGATACTCCATTATCCGGGATCAAAATAATGCATTACAAAGGTTTCGTACATTCAAAATATATTATACTAGCTGACCCGGCGAACTCTATTCCGCCTTAAAGGCAATAATTAAACACTTTTTTGAATTTATTAAGTTTTTTTATTAGAAAAAAAATTAAGTTTCTACATTAATCATCCATTATTGTTTCTTTATTTACAACCTATTTTACTGCTCTCCAGAAGCTGTCAGGACATGTGCTTTATGTCGCCCGGCGACAGAGGCTCAAAAAAGGCTTAGTTAAAAAGATAATTTTTTCGGACTGCTTATCAACTGACTGCTCCATCCATAAATCCATTCTAACAAACTTTTGTATATGTAATAGAAGTAAGAAGAACAGCCACTTAAATGCAGTCCAGAAGCTATCCCACTAAGCGCTTTCGACCTCTCAGCCTCAGAGGCGTAAAAACTCTTACGTGACAATCATTTCTGACAGCTTATCATATATAAATTTCAAGGGAAGTAACGCGTTTGTTCATAATTTACTTCACAAAAAAGTCAAATAACACTCAACGCACCGCTAACTTACAACCTGTTTACTGCGCTCCGGAAGCTGCCAGAACGTGTGCTTTATGTCGCTCAGCCATGGATGTGGCAAAAAAAGCTTAGTAAAAAGGCTTAGCCAAGAATACAGAAAAGCTGGTAGCTAAATAGATAATTTG
Source organism: Uloborus plumipes (assembly GCA_038373865.1). Classification (NCBI taxonomy): domain Eukaryota; kingdom Metazoa; phylum Arthropoda; class Arachnida; order Araneae; family Uloboridae; genus Uloborus; species Uloborus plumipes. The sequence continues at coordinate 67,221 of JAXGGA010006274.1, forward strand.
CAATAAAAAATATATTGCGGTCCTAAATTGAGATAAAAACTATCCAATCATTTAAGTTGGACCAAATTGAAACTGCGGGCAAAATTTGGTTAAAATCGGTTCAGTAGCTGAGGAGTCCTTGGCCACAAACACAGGGACACGTAATTTTTATATATTAAGATTAAGCGGGATATTCTTTTAACCGATATTCCAAGAAACGGGATCGACTGTAATTGAATTATAAAAAATCGGATTAGACTAGGTAATTGAAAAACGAGAGAGATATAACAATGCGGTATTTCATTACCTGGCTAAATAACTATATGAACTAAAATTTAAGAGAAACAGAATTTCACGGAGTGCAACTCTCGTGTACTTATAAGTGAGTGACAGCAAAAAAATACTTCTATAAGGGAATGTTATTTAAAGACTGGTTAGCTAAAAATCCCTAGTGAATAAAACTAATTTTGTTAGGGATTTTTCGGTGAACTAATTCATAAAATTTTGCATATGAAAATATGCAATGCTTGTAAGACTTTAATAACTTATTCAGAAAAGTACATGCTTTACGATTCGTTGTTAGAATTTAGATTATTCACTAGAGCTTTAAATATTTAGCTAAAATACAGTTTTTGAAGGTTTGTTTAAGCAAACATAATTTGACATCCCGGGTGTTACCCGCTAACTTTCTAAGTTAGATCCCTCATGAATTGCTTCAATCTTCAAGTCAGACTTAAGTTATTTTCATTGCTTAATAGTATACCATTATATAAATATAATTAACGAATATTCACATGATTTGGAATCAACTCCTTAGAGTGTAGAATCATCAGAAATATATTTTGTGTCTGCACTCAGCTGGTTGGAATTACTAGAGTGATGAATGGAGTTGATCTGTCTTTAAAGTGTTTAATTACAAATTAGTTCGTCTTTATACACTTTATAGCTTTTCAAGTGACTAAAGTTTCACTTTAATTTTGCGAAAACTTTTGGTTGAATTTTAGTTTCATGAATGACTTGTTGCACAAAGTTTCTCTTTAATATAACATTTATTTCGATTTAAATGGGAAGTAAGATTGAAATATGAATTTTAGCATTTTCTACTGAAAACATAAGTACTTGTTTTGTAAAACAATTATACTGTAAAAAACATTTTTTAAACGCATTAATACATATTGACCAATAAAAAAACGTAACCATTTTGTGTGTAATGGTTAAATGCTACGAGCATCGATGCAATTTTCAACACTTTTCACTGTGTATGTAGCTTCTCTTCCAGGTAAATATTTTTGTATGTTTTATTGTGATTTTTATTTTCTAGTAATAAAATTAATTATTTGCGTTCTGAAAAAGTCACTAAGTCCGTAAGTTCGGTTATAATTTATTTTCAACTTAAACTTTCGTATCTATATCAAAACAATTTAAAAACGATTACCAACTCTTACCTCCTGAAGTAAGTTTTCTCATATAATTGTTAAATTTTACAATTACTTTAAATCTTGAAACAAATTAATTCTAAATTATAATTAACTGCAACACCTACTAAAGGAGAAAAAAAATAGTATGTTTTTACTGCTCCCTAAGAGATGGGATATTGAGAGTTTGACTTTCGGAAAAAATATTCAGCGTTTAAAATAAAGCAAATAACTAACCAAAACTGCGTGGACAGAATTTAACACACAATTGTCTAAGTGTTTGCTAAAATATTTTTTATAAGACAGGGAATAATTTCCCCTCAATGTAATAAAAATCAAAATTAGTATCGTCATAAATCATCTGATATCCGTTTTATTTAAACTAAAATAGTTACGTTATTATTTTTCTGTCAAATTGTAACTAGCAAAAAAAGCAAGGTTGAGTACTATAGAGTACTTCAGCAAAATAATGTACTAAATATCCTTTAGTATATTTTTTAAATTTATTTGCAAAAGTTTAATTTTTTCTCTCTATATTTATCAATCATAATTGATTTGTATCTAAGAAGCTAATTTTTTAATGCAAATAAGTTTTAGATGTATCTGTGATGAAACAAATGCTCTTATGGCACAAATTGCTGTATATTCGTGAAGAGTGAGTTTACTTTCTCCTAGCATCTCTAAAGGACGACGAGGCTTAGACTTTATTCATATCATTATATCTCAAAATATCGTTTTATTTTTCTGAAGAAAGAATGCTTCTACTGAAATGGATATAACTACATATTAAAAGCTTTTTTTGTCTAGAAATGTGTAATATAGTCGTGAAACATGTTGTTTTCTTTCAAAAATCTAGAACTCAAAATTTTATGTAAGATAAAACGTTATGAAACTACACATTGTCATGCTAAAATCACAATACAAAAGAAACAAAAAATGTTGATGTGTTAACTGCAGTAATTCTAACTGGTTGGGATTTCAAATTGGGTCATTAGAAAACTACTGGTTTGATGTTATTGACTTTATGAATCATAACTTTATTAATTTGATTATATTTCAAAGTTGTTATCAGTGGTAAAACAAACAGTGCGCTGACTTTTCAGTGATCCCTGCAATTCTGACGGGAGCTGACGTCTACCCTTCCTGGAGCTGTTTTGTAGCCGTGCTGGCCGAGCAGCCTGCTGATGACTTCCTTGGTGCAAAAGGAACACTTTCCCATTCAGAGTTGACTTTTCAAAACAAAATACGTATTTCACAACTGCGTGCTTCGGGTATCGTTTTGTATTCGTTGTTCTCTTCTACAAGGATCCTTGCTTAAATTTGTTCATGTGCACATGTTTTCGGTTGAGTATATAACATACATGCATTTTTCTAAAGTGATAGTTACCTTTTCGATGAGTACTCATCTTAGTTTTTCATGTCATGTGTATCAATCGTATTTATGTGTTGCATTACGTGGTTGGCCACCACTAATGCTTTGCCTGTATCTTTAAATCTTTAAGTATTTGCAATTTTAACCCAATGCATTTTGAGTGTATTCAATACAGGGACCTTCTGTCCTGCAGGTTCTGTGATACATGTCTCTCAGGCAATGTTTATGTGTGTACAATTAAGGGTTACTACATGTTGACAAATATTATGTTGCTTACCACAGTCTGTCATGCTGAGTTGTTTATTATGTTTTACTTTGATATACCGTGTAAATATTTCATTCCACTCTGTGTACACATACAGCATGATATGTCACTGTTTCATTATGTCCTTTGGCTTATTGCCACTCCATGCCATTCTTTTTGCTATTTCTACAATTCGACTATGTCTTTTTAACTTGCTGCCATACAACGCTCCCACTTTGGACACTCTCCTTGCCCGTGTAGAAGTTACTTTCAGATCCTAGGGTGGATCTGTTGGTTTTGTGTTCTTGCCTCGGATGTTGTCCCCCACAATCGCCTGTCGCAGTCTTGCCTCTCCTTCCATCCACTCCCAGAAGTTTTTTTGTCTGTTTCAAAGGGGTGGATGTGGTGACTTTGCAGTCGCCACGTTTTGTTCTGTCTCTTTGAGAATTTCCATCCTTCGAACGAGTTATGTGCATTCCCACTCTTTCTCTTTCACGTTGAGCAAAACTCGGTCAAGGTCAGGCGAGCACTTAAGGAGCCGGCTGAAAGCACCTCGCTATAGGCCAGCGCGCGTGGCTGCGTTGACACTCGTTCTGTGGAAGGACTTGTTTTTCTCTCCGCTGGGTTTTTTCCCTTGCGATGATGGTTTGGCAACGCCGCCCGTGTGGCTACGGGGCCTGTTTTTGGAAGGCGCGGGAGCGCACGTTGGTGAGTAGAGAGAGGTTGCGGACAGCGTGCAGGAGGCATTTTTCTCTTCTGCGAGTTGTATGGCCGGGGAGCGCCGAGATGAGGTCCTGCGAGAATCACGGAGAATCCGCCTGTTCCTCCATAGGCTAAGTCCAGTTCCTTTTTTTATGC